>JAODAL010025862.1:0-57838 GCA_025379985.1 Phyllomedusa bahiana | reverse complement strand
TTTTTTGTTGTTTCCCTTTTCCCTTTTAATTTTTTCTCTCAGAGTTCTATTTTCGTTGTAATTTTTGTTCAAATTTGGGGGAAATCTGGAGGGCCCCCGAAATTATTAATCCCCACTATCTCCTGTTTTATTGTTCACTAATTTATTAAATAAAATTTTCTCTCGATATCTACAGATATTTCATAAATTTCAGAGAGCATCAGTTACATTTTTTCCACCCCTTTAAAAAAATGGGTCCTCTAAATTGAAAATTTGGTCCAGGCAATCCGTAATCCCTAACACAATTTTTTGTTTATAAAAATCCCTAGACGGGCTACTTCCCCCCCGCCCAAATTTTGTTGTTTGAAAGTTTTTTTTTAATTCTGAAAGGCTAATGGATGTTAGTTTCTTTCAAGGGAATTGGTTGAAAAAAATACTACATTAGCCCCCTGTAAAAAAAATATCCAAATTAATTTTCTGACTAAAAAAAAACCTCCCATTCCCAGTTTCCCCCTTAACATTCCTGTTCACCAAACTTGTCACATAATCCCAAAAAATTTGGGGAAATCTCGCAAGAAACAAAGAGTGATTTTTTGATCACATTTTTTTACTTTTTGCCATGGGGCCAAAACTTTAAACCTATCATTTCTCTATCTATTAAACACTAAACAATTTTTTATTATACCCAAAACCTTAACCTCTATAACATTTTTTTAAAAAACCTATCTCTATCCCACATTTAACCCTTTTTGCTTCTAAAAAGAGGGAATAACCCCCCTTTCAATCATCAACCCCCTTGTGAACCCCCCCTTTTAACGGGAGCCTTATATCATAGAAAAGTACGCTTCAGAAGGGATAATAAGATAGGAACTGATAGAGTTTAAATTTTTGCCTATGGAAAAATAGAAATAAAATGATAAAAAACCCCACTCTTTGTTCTCTTGCGAGTTTCCCCAATTTTTTGGAGTTAATTGACCAACCGAGACTCTTTTGTGCTCACATTCTAAAGCACGGCGGGAAAAACTCACAACGTAGAAAGGCAAAAGCCCCAGCAGCAGGTAGTGTGGCAGAACCACGGGTGACTTTGGGGAATCGATTTTTTTCCACCCCACTAATGCCTGCAAGGCAGGGCAGCTTTAGCTACTGCCGTCTAATCACCACTTTTCAAGAAGTAAGTTCAAGCCTTGGCCCTGGCCAAAATAAATGGGGGGCCCCACTGTTACCAGGCTGCCATTTGCATCTATTACCATTTTCAGGGCCCCATATACCAACTCAAATGGGGCCTCCACCCATTACTAGTTTCCTATGTCTTTTAAAATATCATGGGGGCCCCTTTTTGATTAGGGGCCCCTGACAGGAGTAAACTCCCCAAATGCCCTATTGGCACCGGGCCCGTTTCCATTGCCATTTCCAATACTGGTGTCTCCTTATGTGTCAAAGGGGCATTTGGGCCCCCTCAGGATACAGGGCCCTGTAGCGGCTGAAACCGCTGCAAAGCTAAAGCTTCATGTTCCCCATTGGGATGTTCTTGATTGCACATGTACATGTACTAAGCTTGCAAGCAGAGGCGTAACTTGAAGTTCTTGGGCCCTGGTGCAAAAAGTGAAATGGGTCTCCTGTCAGTTACCATGTGCCATTTTCAATACCAGTGTCTTCTTATGTGTCAAAGGGGCTTTTGAGCCCCCTCAGGATGCAGGGCCCCATAGCAGCTGCTACCGCTGCACCTCCAATAGCTATGCCCCTGCTTGCAATCTGTCGTCATCTTTTCAGTTAGCCATTGAAAGGAATGAAGTATTCAGCCTCTCAGTTTTTTCTGTCACTCTTAGAGCCAAATTTTCTTCACTAAGTTGTTCCACGTATCCAGTTTACTGTTATGGATGGTAATTCCAGCTTCTCCTCACCTGTATTGGTATAAAAATTAACCCAAACATCCTCTCCCATTGACTTTTATGGGGCTCAAGTTCGAATCGAACCTCGAACCGAACACCACCACTGTTAGAAGTTTGACTCGAATTCGAACATATTACTGTTCGCTCATCTCTAATTAAGACGTACCTTTTGTGTTTGCCTACTTCATGATCACTATTTTCAGTTCTCCCTTATTGACAAATACCCTAGACTACAGTATAAGTGTTTCTTGTCTATTCTGCACTCTGGCATGAACTGTCTTGTAACCTGCTTTTATGTTCGTCTCTGTGCAAGTATACTACTGGATAGTCGTTCCCCTTATGAATAGTAGGTGTGGGAGCAGTTGTTCATTAGTATTTTGCACTTGTGCAAATTCCTCCGTGTAGCACTGGGGCTTTTTTGTCTCCTACTGGGAATGGATTTTTCACCTGCCTTTGTAGTAAGAATGGCCTTTTGGAGAGATTTAGAGTAGATTAAAGCTCTGTTTTTCTGAGAATTGTTTGTAGATTTAATCTCTTTTTTTATACAAATTGTTTGTACTGACTGCGACATCTAAGCTGTTATTCAGGAAAAAGATGTCCTTCCTTGATATCCAATTGTTCTCCTGAAACATGATTGTGGGGAGGCCACCGGTTGTCATGGTAGCCAATGGCTAAATGAAGACCTCCAGTCCGCCATACTACTGCACCAGTGGCAGGTGCAATAGAAGGATGGTTAATAACTTAAATTGATATTACTCCATCCATAAAAGTTCAGTTTGGCGTTGGGCCTCGCTATGGAGCTGCGGTGTCAAAGGAGCCCCTGGTCTTGACCTTCAATCCCACAAGTGATTTTTGGACCTTTTGAAAGGGGAAACCCCCCAGGAGCTATCATCAACAGGGTCATTTGCTGTGGCAGCTGGCATGCTAGCAAGGTACAGCAGGATAAGACGAAGGTGTTTTCAGGTCATTAGTACAGACAATAGTATTCTATTGTGGTCAGTTCACGACACAAGAACAATATCAGCACAGACTGAGTATATTCATAAACTAAGGAGAAATCTACTCACCACCAGAATCACATTTTCAGTGTATTCATGTAAGTGCCAATCATTTGCTCGCTGGCTAAGCAAGATAACGTTCAACAAACAGGAAATATCTCCAGGATCGGAGGGGGAGGGGGGAATAATGGCACATATAGTCTTTCAAAACATAGATAAAACATCCAATTTTAGTTATTAATCATCTTAAAAAATAGTAGCTTATAGTGGACAAACACCGTATAGAGAGTTTAAAATTCCACTACATGCTTATACGTTTCGAGTCAGGTATCTCTTAATCATAGCATGAACAAACAAATGTGGTGGGAAATTTAAAAACAAAGGTGGACTAATCACAAGCTTGCATCAATTAGATGAACACCTGAAAAGCTATTCAACAAGAGATAATGATCTTATATTGATATAATACTAAAGCAAGAATAATATGGATATTAATAAATGTAATAAAGATCGGTCTTATAATTCAAACCATATGGAAAGTGGAAAGCAACAGTTAAGTCGGAGAATCTAAGACGCCTCTCTGTTAAGGAGGACCTTCTGCCAATGTTTGCCCCTGCTAGGTTTTATAACTCTCTCGATAAGCATGAAAAAGAACCAACATTAGAAGAATGAATGTCCACAAAATGTCTGGCAACTCCAGTCACATTGCGGTTGCCTTTTTGAATAGAATATAAATGCTCAGAGATTCTGGATTTAAATTTTTGAATAATGCAATTTACATAAGAAGTTTGCAAGCCTGACACATTACAACATTAACTATGTGAGTAGTGTTACAGTTTAAGAAGGTATTAATTCTATATTTGCATAAAATTGTTTTACATGTAAACTTGCATGTACTACACCTGGTACTACCACAAGGAAAGAAACCCTTGCACGTTAACCATGAATCACGTGTACATTTAGAGCTGTACTAGGTGACAAAATACTACCTATCATTTGACCTCTTTTTGGCACACATTTAACTCCCTCACTCAAAATTACTTTAAGTTTCTCATCTCGATTAAGAATAGGTAAATATTTCAAACATATACTAAATATGTCGGAAACTCTAAACGGTACGGAGTAGAAAAAAACAAAGAGTGAGAAACTTTGTTGCTTTTGACCTCATCAGAAAAAAGCAAAGATTGTCATGTTCGGATGCTTTTTCGATGTTCATCTAATTGATGAAAGATTGTGATTGGTCTGCCTTTGTTTTTAAATTTCCCACCACACTTATTTGTTCATGCTATGATTAAGAGTCACCTGACGCGAAACGCTTAAGCGTGTGGTGGAATTTTAAACTCTGTATATCCCATTTGTCCGCTACAGGCTACTATTTTTTAAGATGATTAACAATTAAAATTGTTTTTTTTATCTTTGTTTTGAGTTTTTGTGCCATTACTCCACCTCGATCCTGGGGATATTTCATGTCGTTGAACGTAATCTCGCTTGGCAAGCGAGCAAATTATTGGCACTTACATGAATACACTGAAAATGTGATTCTGGTGGTAAGTAGCTTTTTCCTGTTTTGTGATATTTCACGGCCCTTCACACCAGTACAGCGTCTGCTATCATACATTATGAGTTAATGAACATATATTTTTGCCCGTGCTAAATGGCTTTTTGAATTATATTTGAGTGGACACCTGTTTGCCATTACAATGGAAGCCACTGCAGCCCGAGCATCAGTTAACACTGAGCAAGTTAGTCGAGTGGCCAGGCTTGCGGCAGTTTTTTATTTATATCAAGTTCATCTTTCTGGCACAGCACAATCTCGCGAGTCCATTAGACTTTTAGAAAAACTAATGACCACGGAAGAAAAGATTTGGTGGGTCTCTTAACTCCTTAAAAACATACCTTGATAAAAAGATGATCCTTCAAGGTTTAAGAATTAAAAAACTTCCTACCACTGTTTTTCACCTGAGTTTACCATTCAGTGGAACAATATTCTTAGTGACTGTTTTTTAAAATGTATGCAATTAATCAAGAAGAAACCAAATTACAGCAACTTTCTTTAGAAATTAAAGAATTGAAAACCAACATTGTTAATGTTCCAACCATCAAATCCCCAGTTCCGTCCTTCAAATACACAATTCTATCCTATCCAGTCAAAGGTACCACTATTGGATGATTTCCAATTTTTGATGGAATGTGAATTAAAGGAACTAGCTGATTTGATCTATTCTTCTCCCATTAATACAAATCAAAATCTGTTTCTCAAAAACTAGCTATAACCATACTAAAAAATAACAGTAACATCATTATTAAAGAAGCGGAAAAGGGAGGTTCAGTAGTTATCTTCGGTACATTGTTAATGTTTATGTTTTTATTTGTTTTTAATACGGAATGGTATTTAAACAGTAGCATAGTCTCACTACGCATGCTTGAGAAAGAAGGCGCCGCCCTTCGAAACGTTGCTGATCGAGTGTGCAGCTCGTCATATGTCAACATCTCCTCTGCTACTCCGATGGAGTGAATAGTCGTCCGATAGTAGCTCAACACCGGACTTCTGAATCTAAGTATACCATTGCTCATTTTTCTACTGCATTTTGTATTTTTAAATGTTTGTCCTAGAATTTTTTGGATATATACAATAAATTAATACTGCAACATAAAGAAGTCTGAACAAGCTAGCTACTGTGATATTATAAAGTGCATGAGAGCTGAGAAGGCAGCTCTATTTAGCAGCTTGGAGCTAGATGGTATACTGATATAGAATCATATATATTGAAAGGTTCAGTAGTTGTCCTGGATTCAGGTCTTTATTCCAAGTTGGTTTTTGATATTCTCAACAATGCCTCTACATATCGCACTTTACAATCTAATCCTACTATTGCTTTCCAGAGTTCTTTAAAAAAATCTTCTATTACAGGGTCTAGCTCTAGGGGTTATCAAACAGAAAGTTATGGATTTTCTTTATGTATTGCACCCGGTAATTCCAATTTTCATGGTTTACCTAAAACCCATAAAAATATTTCCCCCCCTCCTCTCAGACCTATCATCTCCAGAATTGGCTCGCTTTGCGAGCATTTGCAACCATTGGTTCTACGATGCCCTGGTTTTTAAACAAGTCATAAAAGCCTTTTTTGAATTTGAATGGAAGAAAGATTACACTTGGGTGACTTTAGATGTTGTAAGCCTATACTCGTGTATCCCACATCATCTGACTATAGAGTCACTGAATTTTAATCTCAGCAGATATACTGATTATTCTGTAGAACTAAGTGAGTTTATTATTTTATCAGTAGAATTTTTGATAAATCAGAATTATTTTACTTTTAATGGCAATTTTTTTTCTCTAAATTGAATGTGCCCCAATGGGTTCTAAATTTTCACCGCCGCTTGTGAATTTGTTTATGTTCTTTTAGGAATATAATTTTGTTTATTCGGTTAATAATCCTGTGTTATCCAATATAATTTGGTAAAGGCATTATTATTGATGATCTTGTACTAGTTTGAAATGGTTCTAATTCTTCAGTTGTTCAATTTATTGATTATGCCAATTCTAATCATTTCAATCTGCAACGTTTGGGTTTTTCTTCTTCATCGATGGTTAATTTTTTGGCTTTCACCCTCACTAGCAATGTCATCTCTCACAAAGTTGATACTCATCTCTATAGGAATCCCCAGGCGGGTAACACGGTATTGGATGCGGCATCTTGTCACCCTGCCCATGTTATTATTTCTGTACGAGTAGGAGAGTTAGAACTAAAAGGGCCTGTTCAAATACAGCGGTTTATGAAAGGCAAGCGTCCCAATTTAATACCAGACTAAAAGTAAGAGGGTATATGGATTGGATGTATAGAAGAGCATATAATAAAGCCAAGGCCAGAACACGAAGATCTTTGCTTTTTTCTGATGATGAGGTCAAAACCAACAAAGTTTCTCCTTCTTTGGTTTTTTCTACTCCATATAGTTTAGAGTTTCCGACAATTAGGAGTATATTTTTGAAATATTTACCTATTCTTAATCGAGATGAGAAACATAAAGTAAGCTTGAGTGAGGTAGTTAAATGTATGCCAAAAAGAAGTCGAACCATAGGTAGTATTTTGTCACTTAGTGAATACAGCTCTAAATGTACAGGTGATTCATGGTTAACGTGCAAGGGTTTCTTTCCTTGTGGTAGTATCAGGTGTAGTAAATGCAAGTTTACATATAAAACAACTGCCTTTGGTGCTGTTACGGATTTATGCAAATACAGGCAGTCCCCGACTTACATTGTTCCGACTTACATCTGTCCCCTAGTTACAAACGGAGACTTATGGGGCATGCTGGCACTTGTATTTCCATGTTCCACAGTGGGTAGTAGCTGTGGAAAAACAAGTTCCAGCATGCCACAGCAGCATATAAGATGAAAAAGTGGTGAAATGTTCTTAAAAGGAGCACAGAACGCAAAATAAATGTAAAAACCCTTCCCTGCACTATCCAAAACTAAAAAAAAAAACTTTTGTGCTGGAGTTATATTTAATAAATATACCTGTTCCGACTTACATACAAATTCAACTTAAGAACAAACCTACAGTCTCTATCCTGTTCGTAAGCCAGGGACTGCCTGTATAGAATTAACACCTTCTTAAACTGTAACTCTACTCACATAGTTAATGTTGTAATGTGTCAGACCTGCAAACTTTTATATGTAGGTTGCACTATTAAAATATTTAAATCCAGAATATCTGGGCATTTATATTCCATACAAAAAGGTAACCACAATGTGACTGGAGTTGCCAGACATTTTGTGGACATTCATTCTTCTATTGTCTTTTTCATGCTTTGTTATCGAGAGAGTTATAAAACCTAGCAGGGTCAAAGATTGGCAGAAGGTCCTCCTTATCAGAGAGGCGTCTTGGATTCTCTGACTTAGCTATCACTTTCTATACGCTTTGAATTATAAGACCGATCTTTATTACATTTTTTAATAACTCGAAACGCATAAGGGTGTGGTGGGATTCTAAACGCTGTATATGCCTTTTGTCCGCTATAGGCTATTTTTTAAGATGATTAAGAATTAAAATTGGATGTTTTATCTATGTTTTGAAAGACTATATGTGCCATTACTCCACCCGATCCTGGGGATATTTCCAGTTTATGTATAGACTAAAACATAGCCAAAGGTTGAACCTGCTTGGCTGTCAGGCTGCAGTGCAGTTTGTGATAGTACCCACTCCTTCAAAACCCCAATTCTTCTTGGCTTGATGTATACCAAACCTGCAAGTTTCAGAGCATTTATGGTCTCCACAGGTTCCCAGGACCATTCTTTGGACTGAAACCCTTCCAATCAACTATATAATACAATTTGCTTCTGCTTCTGACATCAATTCAATGCTTCTGAAAATATGTCCTTGACCTCAAAAATCTCCTCCAAATGCGCTCCTGTGGAATAAGGAACCAACTTATTAGAAAAGCAGGTGAGGATCACATGTTCCAGAAGAGAAATGTGGAACACATTTGAAATGCAAAGATATGTAGGAAGACGTAGCTTGTGGCAGATGGGGTTGATCTGCCACATAATAGAAAAAGGGCCTAGGAACTGGAGTTAGCTTGGAATTAGAGGAGAATATCCCATGGATGGAAGATTGGGGGACAGCATTTTTTGTCTGCCTCAGTTTTATACCACACAGTGGCAGAAGTAAAGATTGGTCAGCTTCTTGCCAGACTTATTAGAAGTCTTGTAGCTGAGTACCCAAGGCAGGGACATCAGAGGAAGTAGGAAGACGCAGAGGAAGATGAGGATGGAGGCCATAGACCAGGTGAAATGCAGACATGTCCAAGGATTACCCTTCAGGATTATTATAGGCATACTCTGCCCAGGGTAATAAGTCCACCAAGTTATCCTGATGGGCTCCTACAAAGCTCAGTAAGTAGGGCCGAGCTCACAATTTGATTGACTTGAGTGTTGTGGATGATAAGCAGAGAAATCCAGTTTGATCTATAAGTGGGCACAAAGGGCCTGCCAGAACTTGCATGTGAATTGGATTCCCCAGTCAGAGACAATATGAAAAGGGAGCCCATGCAGACAAAAGATATGTTGGATGAAGAGGTGGGCTAATTAAGTTGTGGATGGCAGACTGGGTATCAGGGTAAATTGTGTCCTACAGATGAGGCATCAAACTCAAATACAGATTTCATAGAAAATAAAAAATAATACTTGTCTAAAAATTGGGGTAAATGCACTTCAAGATTGAAAGCATTTTAAAGTGGTAAGAAGCCTTTTCAGCATTACGCTGTAAAAATAGAAAAGATCTTAAACTAAGCTTTAAAGGGCTTGTTATTTTTTTCCATAGTAGTGTCCATTTAAAAAAAAAAAAAGTTGTACTCACCTATCCCCTCACCTCCATTCCAGTGCTGGTCTGTCTTCGTTCTTTCCGGTCTTGTTCTTTTCTTTATCTTCCAATATCAGCGCTACAGCCGCTGATGCCCTGCAGCAATCACGTGCCAATGCCTGACGTCAGAAGTGAGCTGTCCGACTGGTGAAGTCAGGCAACAGTGCTTGTCCGCAGCACTCAATCAGCGGCTGCAGCATGATGTTCCCGTCCGTAAGAAGATAAGAAAAGATACAAGAAAACAGAAGACAGCCCAGTACTGGTATGGTAGAGAGAGGAGAGATAAATTATTTTACTTTACACAGGCACTACAGTCTTAAAAAAATAAAAAATTTAGTTGGACGGTGGGCTATGATGGGAACCAGGAGGCTCATAAAACTGTGCTCCCTGATGTGGCTTATACAACCGCTTGTGATGGACCAGCAGATCCCCTCTGAGCGAGCCAAGGTGGCATTTATCGTGAGTCTTCTGTCCAGCAAAACTCTGGCCTTGGTCACACCCCCGGGGGACCGAGGGCCCTTTTAAACTAATCTTCCATATTCCTGGGGGTCCTCAAAAAGTTTGAGGCTCGACTGCTTTTACACTATGGCTTCTCTGTTGCACCTATGACACGGTGATTCTACTTCATCATAGGGGGTTCAAATTCCGCCCCCTCTTCCAAAGTTCTCATGGAATAATGAGGCCTTGGTAGCCACATTCTGGCAAGGCCTACCTGGAAAGATTAAAGACGAACTGGCCGGTTGAGATCTCCCTTCCTTCCTAGCTACAAAAAAGGACTTTCCGCTTTCCGAAGAAACGCAGACCTGCCACGGGGGAAACCATCCGCCCCATCGCTTCTGGCTCCACTGCTTCCACCAATGGGTTCTTCTGAAAAGCTGAGTGGGTAGAGCCCACCTGTCTGAGCAAGAAAAGTTCCCCGTCAACGTGAAAAATTTCCGTAGGTTTTCCCCGTTGATCTGTATCTCATCCTTTAAGGAAAAAATGCTTGAGAAACCCCTTTCGACTGAGCCTCTGACACAAGGGGGTGTTACATAAGAAGAAGTTGTTATTTCCTTTTTTTGCTTGTTCCTCCTCTACAGTTCTTCTGGGGGCCCTTGACACGCCCATGCCCCATTTCAACTGGGGGAAAGGACGAATCACATCTGGGGGCAATTTCCCCATGGTAAATTTTCTGCCTTTCCCTCCCATATAAAATTAGCTGGGGTCTTCTGGAAACAAGCAAGATTCTAGGCCCCCATTGGGCTAGACTGCCAATTTACCCCCTCCTGTAAAACACTCCCTTTAAAAGGGACCAACCATTTCTTGCCCAAAAAAACCCGGGATGTTGGCCTATTTAAAGAAAATTTTCAGAAGGGTTCATCCACAATCTCCTCTCCATGTCCAGTTTTCCCTTTTTGTAAAAGGGTATTCTCTTCACCCAGCATAACTATTAGGCTCAAAAAGATAACGTCAAAAGCCGTATTCCTGCCTTTCTTTCCAACCATGACTGCTTCTGGGTTACAAGATCTTTTCCAAACTTGGTTTTTGGGGGGGGCCTAAATTTAATTCTAATGAAAGCAATGGGGAAAAACCGCCCTTCAATACCCATGAGGAAAATTTGGCGACATTCAGAAAAGTGGCGTGTCCACCCATTTATAATCTCCAAAAAATTTTGGGGAAACCGCAGAGAACAAAATGACTTTTGATCAATATTTTTTATTTTTCCAAGGGAAACTTAAACCTATCAGTTTCTCTATCATTAAACCTAAAAAAGTAACTTTTTTATTCTAACTCTTTAAACCCCTATACACATATTTAAAAAAACCCGATCTTTATCCTCACATTTAACCCTTTTTGCTTCTAAAAAAGGGGAAAAACTCCCCCTTTTTATCATAATCTGGGAAACCCCATTTTTAACAGGGGAGCCCTTTTTTTTAGCAAAAGTTGTTATAAAAGGGTCTTAACCCAAAATTGGGGGATGTCCCCTAAATTTAGACACAGACAAATCCCCCCCTTTGTAAACACCGTTGCCAGGGATTGTAACAAGTTGGAAACCAAAATTTTTAAAATAGCCCCGCCGCCCAAGTTTGCAAGCTAACCTGCTTATCAAATTTGGGTCCCCCAGCTAACCCTTTTAACATTTAGGGCCCCCATCAAGTGCTACCAATTCCATCGGGAAAATCCAAAAATAAAACCCACCTCCCCCTTCCCGCGCGCACACTCTAAATTTTTCCCCAAAAACTCCACCATGCTTCAGAGCCAACAACCTTCATAAAAGCCCCCTCCATAAGGGGTTGGGCCCCCATCTTACCGACTGCCCGTGCCAAAAAGCACTGCACCAACAAACACCTCAACCCAAGGTTGTTGTTGAACATGTGCACTTTTCGGACTTTTTTGAGGGTGCGCCGGAAGGGGGGGTGGGTTTATGGGATTCTTGATGGGAATTGGTACACCCGAATGGGTTTTAAACCCAACATGAAAAAAAAAGGAATGGCTCAACCACTGTGATCGGAAAACCTCTAACCTTTTATAAAGCCAGGTTATGGCGAAACATGTCGGCAGGTCAGGATGACTTTTTTAAAATTTTATCCCACCCTTTTCTACAAGTGTCACCCGCTGCAAAGGTGTCACAAGGGGGGGTTATTTTTTCTTTCTATGGAAATTAGGGACGACTGCCCAGTAGTTTGGGTTGAGATCCCCTTACTGAAGCAGTACTTTGCTATAGATAAAAGGCTCCCTGTTAATATGGGGTTTCCCCCAATTGATGATAGAAAGGGAGTTATTCCCTCTTTCAGAAGCAAAAAGGGTTAAATGATGAGGATAGAGATCAGGTTTTTAAATAGTGTTGTATAGAGGTTAAGAGTTAGATATAATAAAAGTTACGTTTTAGTGTTTAATAGATAGAGAACTGATAGAGTTTAAGTTTGCCTATGGCAAAATAGTAAATATAGCACGCCAGTCTTAGGCGCATTAAATCAGTATAAAGTGCGCCAGAAAGGCTGATCCTTAATGTGGCTAAAAAGGCGAATCGCGTAAAAAAGGCGCATTGCGCCTAAAAAGGCGAATCGCGTAAAAAAGGTGCATTGCACCTAAAAAGGCGAATCGCGTAAAAAAAGGTGCATTGCGCAACTCGCAGCACATAGCATTAATTGGTGGTATATGTAATGCGCCTTTCAAGGCGCATAGCCCGACGGAGGCGCAAAACATATGTAATGCGCCTCAATAGGCGCATTGCATGACGGGGGCGCACAGCACACCATATTTAGACGCATTACAAAGTGTCGTGCCCGGCGTATAATGTGCCTAGTTTTGGTGTACGACAGTTCATTTACAACAAGAATATGGCGTCAAAAGTGGTTTGGCTGCAAAATAGACAAAAAAACTGGCGTTGGTGTGTTGGGACATGTCACCCTTTGAGTATCTGGTGATGCCATTCAGTCTATGCAACGCTCCTGCCATCTACCAAGAATTCTTCAGCGAGATTTTCAGAGACTTCCTGTACATCTGTGTCATGGTATATCTAGATGACATTTTAATCTTCTCGTCTGATCTTGAAAATCTTTGTGGCCACTTCTCCAGGTTTTAAGACACAATCATCTCTATGCCAAACTTGAAAATTGCATATCTGAACAGTCCAACTTACACTTCCTTGGGTAAATCGTCTCTGACATGTGTCTTCAGAAGGATCCTGCCAAATTGACTGCCGTCCTATATTGGCTGTGACAAGTCAGACTTCAAGCTATACAATGCTTCTTGGGGTTCACAAACTACTACCGACAGTTTATTTCTCACTTCCCTACCATGGTGGCACCCATAGTGGCACTTACCAATAAAAATGGTAACCCCAAACGCTAACCGCCAGAAGTGGAAAAAGCGTTTGCCTGTCTGAAGTCTGCATTTGCCTCTGTACCTATCTTGTCTCTTCTGGATCCACAAAAGCTCTTCTCCTTTAAGTGGAAGCCTCATCTGTGGGAGCTGTGGCTGTCCTCATTTAGAAAACTCCTAAAGGCAAGACCATCACCTGCGGGTTTTTTCCAAGAGCTTACCCGTATTGGAAAATAATTATACTATTGGAAACCGAGAATTTCAGGCTACAAAGTAGGCCTTTGATTAATGGTGCCATCTGCTTGAAAGGTGCTCGTTGCCTAGTAAACTTATATATGAATCATAAGAATCTCCTGTATCTCCATACTGCACAACAGTTGAACCCTCAGCAATCCAGATGGTTACTCTTCTTATCTTTTTGTAAATTAGCAAAATAAATATAAATATATTGCCTCCAATTTCTACCATGGACTTCACAACAAATTTTTTCAACAGAAAAAAATTCATTGTGTAAACATAGGCTTATTGATCATAAGCCATTTATTGACCTTTTTTGTGCACTCCTGTGTCTCTTCCTAAAGGAGTAATAAATGACATGAAGAGGTCACTGACCAGAACAGCACTAAAGGGTCAGGGAGTGCTTTTTGGGGCAGAAAAGAGGGATTGAATTGAATGATACTACATGAGTAATAAATGACAGCCATGCACAGGATTCAATGTCTTCTTATTGATATGTATTGCCCCCTTATTGACCTTTTTTGTGGCTTTTTTGCCCATTTGCTATTGATTTTCTGTTTAGTGCCTTTCTGGGGTAGTAAAGGCATGAAGAGCAAAATTGCAATAACGGTGCAGTAGATGGTGATTTGACATGGAATCCAGTGCCTCAGTGCACATTTGCCATTTGCTACCTTTCTAGACCCTGTTTATATTACGTTAATGTCACATATGCACTTGTCTCAGGTCAGGTCATACTTTGTTGTTCCAAAGTACTTCCTTATGAACCCATCCATCAGGAAGTAATAAAAACAACCCCCAATGAACAGCGGCTTTCCATTATTTTTTAGGATATGATAGCTAACTTCCTTACCACACGTGTCCAAAAAACATATAAATAAAAACACCAAAAGCCAGGGACAACATGAAAATTTTGTTCAGGACAACATGTGGCCTTAGGCAGACCCTGCCTATATATCACACCAAACAGATGGAGTTCAACTGAGGCTGGCCATTGCAAGCAAAAGAAAAATTTCAGTAGTAAGTTACAAGTGTTTTCATTTTTCTTTTTTACGGGTTATAGAGGTTTTTAGAAGACGTTATCTTGGAAAAACATAGTTACATAGTTTGTCAGGCCGAAAAAAGACATACGTCCATCCAGTTCAGCCCATTTGCTAAAGTGTGCTAAAGTGTCAATCCAGGGGAAAGGGAAAAAAACCCCATGAGGTACAAGCCAATTGTCCTCATGTTAGGGAAAAAAATTCCTTCCCGACTCCAATCTGGCAATCAGAATAAATCCCTGAATAAATGACCCCTCTCCAGAATCCTAGTCACTATAACTTGTTACATTACATCTAGAAATGTATCCAGACCCTTCTTCAGAATCCTAGTCCCTATAACTTGTTATATTATCACGCTCCAGAAATGCATCCAAACCCTTCTTGAACTCTATTAGTGAATTCACTATGACAATTTCCTCTGGCAGAGAGTTCCACAGTCTCACCGCTTTAACAGTAAAGAATTCCTTTCTATGTTTTATGTAGAAACTTTCTTCCTCAAGACGTAGAGGATGCCCCCTTGTTCTAGATACAGTCCTGGGTATAAATAAATCTTTGGCGAGATCTCTATATTGGCCCTTAATATATTTAAACATATTTATTATGCCCCCGAAGCAGTCTTTTCTCTAAACTAAATAACCCAAAACCCTTGCTAATCTTTCGGGGATTGCAGTCCACCCATCCTTTTATTTTTTTTGTTGCCCGCCTTTGTACCTGTTCAAGCTCTACAATGGTTTTCCCCTGTGCACTGGTCCCCAAAAAACTGTACACAATATTCCATGTGTGGTCTAACCAGTGACTGTATAGTGGGAGAATAATGTTCCCATTCATGTGCATCTATGCCCCTTTTAATACAACCCATGATCCTATTAGCCTTGGCTCTGCCTGACACGGGCTGCTACGTTAAGTTTACTGTCCACCGGGATTCCCAAGTCCTTCCATGTCCTTTTACCCAGCGTTTTTCCATTTAACATGTAGTCATGTGATAGATTTTTCCTTCCCATGTGCATAACCTTGCATTTATCAGTGTTAAATTTTCCAATCTGCCACTTCTGTGCCAGCCTCCAACCTATCCAATCTCTTTGTAATAACACATTACCCTCTATTGTGTGGATTCCTTTTACAGAGCTTAGTACATCTGCAAAGATCGATATTCTACTGTGCAATCCCTGTATAAAATTCATTTATAAAAATATTAAAGAGGATAGGCCCAATACTGAGCCTTGGGGTACCCCACTAGTAACAGGATCCAGTCTGAGTATGCACCGTTTAAATTTCCACCCTTTTGTTTTCTATCAGTGAGCCAGTTGCTTACCCACTTGCACACCTTTTATGTGGAACAGTATCAAATACTTTAGAAAAATTCAAATATATGATATCCAGTGCCTCACCCCGATCCAGTCAGGAACTAACTTCCTATAGAACTGAAAGAGATTAGTTTGACAGGACCGATCCTTCATAACCCATGCTGGAATGGCTTATACATTTTTTTTCAGTGAGATACTCCAGGATAGCATCTCTTAGAAAAAACCCTTTAAACATTTTACCCACAACAGAGGTTAAGCTTACCGCCTATAGTTTCCTGATCACTTTTGACCCTTTTTGAATATTGGCACCACATTTGCTATGCGCCAATCCTTTGGGACATACCCCGTTATTAAAAAGTCCATAAATATTAAAAATAGGGCCTATCTATCACATTACTTAACTCCATTAGGACACCGGGGTAAACTCAGGGCCTAGGGATTTGTCTATTTTAAGTTCCTAAGGCGGAGCTGCACTTCTTCCTGGGTTAGACAAGAAACATTTAAGTTGGAATTTACCTCCTCCCTTTGCTCTTCAACAGGAAGCTCATCCTCCTCGGTAAATACAGACGAGAAGAAACAGTTTAATAGGTATGCTTTTTCTCATCGCCCTCTATAGTCTCTCCCTCAGTAATTTTTAAAGGGCCAACATTTTCTTTTTTAATCTTTTTACTATTTATATAGTTAAAAAATATTTTGGGGTTACTTTTACTTTCTATGGCAATTCGTCTTTCTGTCTCCAGCTTTGCTGCCTTAATAATTTTTTTACATATTTTATTTTTTTCCTTATAGCTTTTTGTGCCTCTTCACTGCCCTCCTGTTTTAGGAACTGAAACGCTTTCTTTCTGTTTTTGATTTACATCTCCTCCTTTAATTATCTGTTGATCCACATTGGGTTTTTCCTGTTTCTTATTATTTTTGTTCACAATTATGGTATGTACCTCTCCACAGTGGGCGCCTAAGATGTTTTAAAGATCTCCCATTTATTTTTTGTTCTGCTATTTTTAAACACCTATGTCCCAGTCAATACGGTTATAGGGCCTCTCTATGCAGGATAAAATTTAGCACTTCCTCAATTCAGTGTTTTTTGTGCTCCCTAACAAAAAAGCTCTATTGAAGGATAAATGGAAAGTTTATCTCAAATATATGGTCCTATTCCTCTAGGTGCCCTCAACCTGAACCTTTGTTACTCTGTAGGGTCTATTTGTCTATTTATGTCTAGAAGGGCCTTTCCTCTAGTCGGTTCCGTGCACCATTTGGAGGAAAAAGGTAATTATCTTTTTTAGTTTATAGACAAAAACATGTTTCCTTTGTGAGAGCTACAGGTTTCATATTCCCAACTTATGTCTGGGTAGTTAAAGTCGCCCATAATAACAACTTTTACACAACCCCAGAGAACAAACTTAAATATTTAAAATTTCTGCAAACAGTAGCCTGAGGGCTGTATTTTATTTCTTTCCACTAAAAACAAAAAAAAAGTAAATGTGCACTAAAATTTGCAGAAATATTTCTTTTTAACCCCTACCTAAAAAGCCAGTCATAATAATATGGCTATTCGTTTTTCTCTTCCCTGCCTTTCAAGAGCAATAAGTTTTTTTTATTATTTTCCATCTACTTAGGAATGTGAAGGCTTTTATTTTTCAGGACAAGATGTACTTTTTAATGATGCTATTGACCTTACAATATAATTATACTGGGAAACTTAAATAAAAATTCTGAGTGGGGCAAAAAAAACCTTGTGCCATGTTGGAGTGGTTTTGTTTTTACAACATTCACTCTGTAATAAATGAGTTGCTATGTTTTAGTACTGTTAAAACATTTAAACATTCTCTGTTTCTTACATTTTCATTGCAGCATCATTTTCTGCACCAAATAACTTTTTTGTTCTTCCACTTATTGACCTAAATGAGGATGCATTTTTTGTGGGCTGAAGTGTACTTTTTATAGGTACCAAAACAACTACAGGTATAACACCTAGAAAAAAGATACATAAAACATAACTTTTAATCAGAATGATAAAAGTTGGGAAAGGAAAACGAAAAAAACACCTCAATATACCCTATCAAGGACCTGTCTACTCAAAATTGGGGAAATAGCCCCAATAAGGGAGCCCCCACATGGAACCTAAACGAACCCTGTCCCTAGCTCATCTAAATGATAAAAGATAAAGAAAAAAAAAAACAAAAAACATATACTACAAATGGAGTGCACAAAACAAAAAAAGTGCTGTGATAAATAACATACAACAGGACAATATACGTTTGATGTCAAAAATACTATGAATTGATGTGCGTCATAGAAAAGATAATCAATAACGCATAAATATTCCAATATTCCAACGCGTTTCCCCCCTAGATACTGGGGTTCATCAGGGAAAAATTGCAGGTGATAAACAACAATCGGAACTTCTAGAAAAAATATCAAGATGTATTGCAATAAATATAAACTCACGTCCCTTAATGTGGAAAAACAGGGCTGGTAAGAATAGAGGGACGGGGTTTTCCAGGATAAAGTCATTGTACAGATCCCCGCTATTGATTACTGAGACAGGTCCAAGCAGTAACAAATTCAGTGAATCACAGCCACATATATAGCCAGGAAAATTGACCAATTAGTATCAGCCTGTTAGCACCCTGACTTACCACCTGAGCCCTGTATGGCAAACGCCCAAAAAAAAAAAAAAAAAAAAAAAAAGATTGTTCAAAGGTTGTTTGAACATACAAGGTCGGCATCACATTTACCGGAAAATGGCATCATGCATGTACAGTAACAGGGAGGGAGAGAAACAAACAGTTAAATTAACTACATAGACCAAGATGCAATGTTCGCATGTCACCGCGAGCATGCTCAGCAGCGCGAGGCAATATAATGACCTGCAACTATCGCAGACTGAGCCGAGGCTTGAATAACAGATAAATACTACAAAAATGGCAGTGAAGGCGCTAAGCAGTTTTTTCTAATTGTATAAAAACGAGCTATAGTGCAATAAATGTTTTATGCAGCCTACTAAACAGTTGTATATTCCTGTGATAAAACAATATAAAGGATCCATACTTAGAATCCTTATATGATAATATAGAGTTATAATAGGTATATTCAACGGTGTATGATATACGAAATATAGGTTATTATTACTGAACCTAAAATAGAAAGAAAAAAAAAAAAGAAACGTATGTGGCAGTACTTAGGCTGCTTGATAGTGTACTATTTATATAAAAACATGGCATTGAGATGGATTCTTATGTGCAAACTTACCGATGAATATTAGTTTATTGTACGCCATGTAAAAGTACCACATATAAGGTCAATGTGGTACTCATATAGATATCGTTAGTTGTTCATAGATATTTTATGTTACCTTAAATTATGGCTTGTTGATACTGATTTTAAATAAAGCAAAAAAATAAATATATTTAATTTACAAAAGTTGAATTTCAAATATAGATGCTAAATGAAAAAATACTAGAAGAAGTTACTTATAATTTAATGGAGCACTATGGCTCAACATACACATATAAATACTGATGATGGGGGGGGGGGAATTATATTCTGCAATATTTAGTATATTGAACAATTTGCTAATGTATGGAGCAAAGGACAAAAATCAGTGAGAACACGTTGGCTTCAATTGATTTAAGATGACTGATCCAACGGGTTTCCCGTTGTAATAGCTTCGATCAAATAGTCTCCCCACGCATGGAGATGGGAGAAACACTTCGATTACAGAAAAGGATAAGCAAATGGGTTATCACAGTGGATGTATTTATTCATATGGCGTGAGGGACCGGTGAGTCACGTTTATGTTAATGATCGCCAATATGTTCTTAAATACGGCGTCTTCAGTTCACGCTTTGTCTTCTCCAACATACATGGAAGGGCATGGGACAGGAACACTGAATATGACACCTTCGTTTTTGCAATTTGCCATAACTGTAATCGAAAGGTACGACCCGTCGAAAATTCATTGAATGATTTTGAGACATCAAATTAGCCCACGATGCTTTACTCAACTCCCACATATAATATGTCCCAAATCTGTTTTGTAGTCAACCACAATAGGGGAGGGACCGTGAGAGGGGTATATAAACTATGTACAGTCGATCCCCAATATGTTCTCCCTTACTGAATGTAATAGCGGGGGCTGGATCAAATCAAAATCGGATAATATTGGATCCTGGGTGAGGCAAAGGCCAAAATATCCTGATAAGAGAGCGAATTGGAAGACGCAAGATCAAAGGTGCAATAATACGTGTGGACTCTCAGTTCTTTATTTCGCGTAAAATGAATCCTGAAGCAATTGATTTTCTATTCTAGTATCGGTTGCAATGAGTATGCCTGAAAGCATTTCTTCAGCTATGAACACCCTACGTTATCTTTTGAGTTCCTCATTGGACCTTTAGTGTGGGACCTTTTTACTTGGTCCATTACTATACATTTCAATATGCGTTAGTTGCACATAAGTATACTGCTTGGCGCCTTCACTTGCAATTTTGTATGTTTATTTTTTGTTATTCAGCCTCGGCTCAGTATGCGATATTGCAGTCATTATATGTGCCGTCGGCGCTGCTGAGCATGCGCCCGTGTGACAGCGGACATTGCATCTTGGTATATCGTAGTTTATTTTTAAATGTTTTTTTTCCCCCTCCCTTTTACTGAAAATGCATGGGGCATTTTCCGGTATTGTATGGGGGCCCTTTGTAGTTTAACACCTTTAAAACTTTTTTTTTTTTTTTTTTTTTTTTGGGCGTTTGCTTTTCGGGGCCGTGGTAGTCAAGGGTGCTAACGGCTGATCTAATTGGGTCAAAATTTCCCTTGGCTATATATGTGGCTTTGTGTTCCTGAATTTTTACTGCTTGGCCCTGTTCAGTAATCAGATAGCGGGGATCGTACATGATTATCGGACCCCGTCCTTATTTACCACCCTGTTTTCCATCATTAAGGGACGTGATTTAAATTTATTGCTACATCTTTTGATTTTTTCTTTGGGATTTCCCCTATTGTTTTTACAACTGCAATTTTTCCCTGTTGAACCCGATTGGGGGGGAAACGCTTTGGGAAATTTTGGGAATATTTATGCGTTATTGATTATTTTCTATGGCATCATCAATTAAGTATTTTTGAACATCAAACGATATTGTCGTTGTTTTGTTTTTTATCACAGCATTTTTTTTTTTTTGTGTTTTTTTATGTGTTTTTGTTTTTTTTTTTTTTTTCTCTTTTTTCATTTAGATGTAGCTGGGGGACGGGGTTTTATTTTGGGTTTCCCAGTGTGGGGGCCCCCTTATTGGGGCGATTTACCCATTTTTGAGGTAGAAGGCCCTTGATGGGGTTTAATTTGAGGGTGTTTTTTCTTTTTCTTTCCCATTTTATTCTTCTGATTAAAAGTTTTTTTATGTATCTTTTTTTAAGGGGTTTACCTGTAGTTGTTTTGGTTTAAATTTTATTGGGAACCCGATTTTTCCATTTTAAAACAAGGGTTCTCTAACCCTTTAATGGCTTAAGAGATATTTGGGGTGTTTGTGTACTTTTTATAGGTACCATTATGGGATAGATGAGACTGATCACTTTTTATTCCAATTTTTAGGCCAAAATGACCCCAAAAAACACGATTTTGGTGTTTTAGTCCCTGGCTAAAAATTGTCCTTTGGGCTACAAGATATTTTATGTTTATTATTTTTTGTGTTTATTTTATACATTATTGCCAACATGTAAGAATGGGGCTGTGCCAGATGTCTGGCGTCTTTTCAGCCCAACATCTAGCGCAACCCTGTTTACTATAGTTCAAAACCTCCCGTATGCCAGTATCAGGCGCATTACAGAGCGCCCGCGGCATTTTGTAATGCGCCTGATACTGGCGTACGGGAGGCGGGACGCACTAGAATCATATGAAGCTATAGATTTATAGCTTCGCTACGGCAATTCCAGGCACATAACTGCTGGAACAGGTAAACCCCTTTCAAAGTGGTATACCTGAACCAGAATGGTCCTTTCTGCGCTAGAATGCGCCTGATTTATGACCCGCAGTAGAGCGAGTTCATAAATCAGGTGCATTCTACACTATTGTTATGCGCATAAAAATTGGTGTCTTAATGTCAAAAATCATACTTGTAGATTGTAAGCCCTCGCAGGCAGGGTCCTCTTTCCTCTCTGTATCAGTTACTAGTCATTTTTCGTCACCATTGTATTAGTTCCACATTTGTTATGTATGTAACTCCCTTTTAATCATAGTTGCCAACTTTTGAAAATGAAAAAGCAGGAGACTTTAGTGGGCGGCGTGCGTAAAAATTTGCATGGACACGCCCAGCTTGTCGGTATGCCACGCCCCTTCAAAAAGCCCCCCACTCCACCTAACTGCATAACGGCTTTGGAAGAAAGCCAGGTAGATGCCCTTATAGCCAGGTAGTAACCCACCCATAAGCAGGTAGTGCCCCTTACAGGCAGGTAGATGCCCCCTTGTAGCCAAGTAGATGCCCCCTCTGTAGCCAGGTAGGTGCCCCCCTTTGATAGCCAGGTAGGTGCCCCCCTTTGTTTGCCAGGTAGGTGCCTTGTAAACAATATAGATCGAGCCAGTGCATAAAACTGTAAACTTTAATAATTTCATTAAAAAGCAGACATGGAACCCGTTGATATACAGTATGTCCCAGTCGTTGCCAGAATAAAGTAAAGCATATACTCAGCATATTTGTTGCGGCATTTGCCTGCCGTTCGGTCCTTTCATGGCGCTGCTCCTAGCACAGGAAGCAATGAAACGCCGGCAATCGGGCAGGACAGAGTAACTCGTGACGTTTTCGGGGATGACTCCTCCCCTTCCTCAAGCACGTCGATCACTGGGGTTGGTCTAACTTATATTTCAATTAAAACCAACAACAATACATTAGATACAAAGCAGAAAATAAAGTATTAGTAAATACACATCATAAACAATGCAATGTAGACTATAGAATGAATACCTAGAATCATAAGAAAACCCGTAAAAATTTAAAGGTTTTCATTTACACCTTTTGGGGCCAATGCCTCTAATGAGACAACCCTTTATGCCCCCCACTTTAAAAATTTTTACGGGTAGCTGATTTTGTTTTTTTCACATATAACTTTCTCTGGGAAAATGCCCCATTTTAATTCAGATATCCCATTTTTAAGAAAGGAAAAAATTTCCCCTTGGAAAACAAAACTTTTACCATTTGTTTTTTTACTTTCTTTAGAAAGTGTACTGTCACTTTTTTTGGTATTTTTTGGCTTTTTAAAATTGTACGGATACAGAACGGGGTTTTTCCCCATTGAGTCTGCCCTTTCCCTAAAATTTTTTTGTTTGTCCTAAATATAGAAAACCCACAAGGAAATTTAAGCATATAAAGGGGACACCCCCTGCTATCACAAGTATGGAACCCCTTTTATTTTTTTGCATGCCCCTTTGGGTTTGGAGGGCAAAAAGAACCCCCCTTTTATAAGGATTAATAAAATTTTCTGGAAAACCTGAGACATAAAAGGGGGGCCGGTTTTCCACCCAAAAAAAAAAAAAATTTTAAAAAAAAAAAAAAAAAAAAAAAAAAAAAAAAAAAAAAACTCCTAAAAAAAAAAATAAAAAAAAAAATAAAAGTTTAAAAAAAAAAAAAAAAATAAAAAACAAAAAAAAAAAAGGGGAACTTTTTTTGCGATCGTAATTTTTTTTTCAAAAAAGGGGTTTTCCCCAATTTGGGCCTCCCCAATGGTTCTCCCTTTTGGGTTTACCCCCAAAGGGGTTGGTATCTCTAAACAGGATGACCATATTTTTTTCATCTGCCCCGCAAAATCTTCCAATATTTGAGAATGGTTTTTTTAATCATTTTCCCATTTGTTAAGGAGGGGAAGTGTATTTGGATCCCTGGACCACCGCAACGGTGGTTTTAACCCCGTACCAGGGAGCGGAATTAAAATAAAAAACCCGGTTTTTTCACCGGGAAAGCCCCCGCAAAGGGGAAAGGGGGGACTTGCTGGGGCAGAAACTACCAGGTCCCCCCACTGGCGGGGATTTTGCTTGCGGCCGGGCCAAAGGGCGGGGGCCTTTGGGGGTACCAAATCTTTGGGGACGTAGGCTTTAAGGGGGGACGGGCCCAGGAGGTCAGGACGGGGGGCCCAAAGGGTTCTGGTCAAGAAACGGGGTTCGTAATGGTTCGGAAACCGGTGACAAAAAGGGCCCCCGGAAACGCTTTCTTAGGGGGCTGAAAGGAAACTATAGACCCGGGCCCAGGAAGTCCGGGGGGGGAAAACCCTTATATAGGGTCAGGGGTCAGCAAAAAACCAATTACGATCCCGGGGCCCCTTTTAAAAATTTCAGAAAATTTTTCCCTGCGCGCCCTGGGGGGCCCGGGGGCCACCCCGGCGACGGCGGGAAGGGGCCGTGAGGAAAACAGGAGGGGGCCGGGGTTTTAAAGTGGTCCCCCCTCGGGGGGGCGAGCACCCCAGGGTCCCCGACCTGGGCCCCCGGGGGCGCTACTCGCCCCCGGGGGGGGGGGGGGGGGGGGGGTGGGGCCCGGGGGTGGGGGGGGGAAAACGGGTGAGCCCGCAGCCCCCCCCGGGGGTTTGGCGGGCCCAAACCGTGACAGTACCCCCCCCCTTTGGCCTCCCCTCTTTCTGGAAAAAAAGAAATTTCTTTAGCAAGTCACGATCCAATGTTTTCCCTCCGGCTCCCACGATTTTCTCCCCCCGGGCCAAATTTCCCCCCCCAACGTTTGAGAAAGTGTCTTTTCCCCCTGTAGACTTATAGCCAGAATTTTTTTAAACTGTGAACACATTGGAGGCCCTTTCCGCTTCGGGGGGGAAGGGGGGAAAAATTTTCCCTTTGAGAAACGTTTTTGGGGAAAGACAGGTTTCAGCAGCGATCCCTAAAAATGTTTTTTGGAATACGCAGGGTGGGAGGGAACCCAAAGTTTTATAGGCCACAGGATTAAACCCCGTTTTTTAAAACACCTAAAGGGCCCCCGGGAACCCCGGGGGAACCCAGCTTAAAAATGGGGTTTTTGAGCCGGACGTTTTTGGCAGACACCCACACCTTCTCCCCCCAAGCAAAAAAATGGGGGAGGGTTTCCTCTTTTTGGTTCCGCCGCGACTTCTTTGCGGGCCCCCCGCAGCTTGCTGGGGGTTTTGCGCGTCTGTTTCCCAAAAGGTATTAATGTCCCGGCCAGGGTGTCTACGGGGGGGGAAAACCCCTTCGGAGGCAAAAGGGCGGGAGGGGGGAAGGGCGGGGGGATCCCAGCCCATAGACGATATAAAAAAGGGAGTAGACCCCGTGGATTAAAAAGTCCGGAAGAGTTATACGGGAATTGGGCCCAGGGCAGAAACCCGGACCAATGGGTTTTGAGGGGGCCGGGGACGAAGGGGCGAAGGTTTTTCCCAAAGGGGTTTTGGTTTTGCCCTCCCCAAACCTGACCATTGGACTGGGGGGGGGTTAAGCCGAAAAAAGGGCCCAAATTTTTTACTTGCAACCGGGGAGAAAGGGGGCCCACGCCAAAAACGGAGCCCAAATTTGGGACCCCACGGTCCGAGACGATGTGACGTGGGGGGCCTTTGTAGACGGAAGATGTGTTTCAAAGTGGAGTGTAGCGGGGCGGGGTAGGGATGGCGGGACCTGGAAAAGGGGATGAAATGCCCCCCATTTTTGAAAAACGGCCCTGCGACCACCCAAATGCCCGTTTTGCCAAAGGGACGGGGGAAGGTCGGTGATGAAGTCCATAGCCCACGGGGGAAACCAAAGGGAATTTCCCGGCGTGGCAAGGGTGCAAAAGACCAGCCGGGCCTTGCCCGGGGGTCTTTTTCCCGGGGCACAGATAATACGGCTTTCACAATTCTTTTGTGTCCTTACCCAGATCGGCCCCCAATAGAAGCGAGAGATTAGCTGAAGTGTCTTTTGAGCGCCAGGAGGGCCCAGCCCCAAAGGAAAAATGTCCCCCTTTAGAATCCCCCTCCGGAGAGCCGGGGAACCCCACGAAAGTCTTCCCCCGAGGAGTCGCTGGAGGTCCACCGGAGCAACATAAACCCCAGACGTTCGGGGGGAATAAAATGCTAAAGGACCGGGGTCTTCCCCAAGGGGTATAAGAGGCCGGGAAAAGAGCATCAGCCTTAAAGTTTTTTTTTTTGCCGGGGGGAAGGGAAACCCGGGAAAAAAAAGCGCGAGAAAAAAGCAAACCCCCGGCTTGGGCGGGAAATTTCCAGGCGCTGAGTTTGACTGAAGTTACGAAATTCTTGTTGATCTGAAAAAAGTAAAAGGGGGGTGGCAAGCCCCTTCCGGGTGGGGGGCCCCAAATTCCTCCCGGGCCAAAGTTTTATGGCAAACAACCCCAAACCCCCTTTTGGCCCAAAAATTTTTTTTTCCCGCTGGGGAAAAGGTTTTGGGAAAAAAAAACGAAGTGCGGGGTTCTCCCCTTGGCCCCTTTTCTGCATGAAAACCCCGCCCCTGTCCCACAGAGAGGCTTTCCCCCTCCAGGGCGAAAAAGATTTTTCTTGGGCCGGGGCGGGGACAGGATAGGTGCAGAGGCAAAGGCCGTTTTTTTAAAAGCCCGAAAAATCCCTTTCCGGCCTCCTTTGGCCAAGCCCTCGGGTTTTGGCTTTCTTTTTTTTTTAAGGGGGCCCCCAATTGGTGCCCCCCGGGGGAAAAGGGGGGAATGAAAGGCCCGGTAATAATTTTGCGAACCCTTTAAAAAGGGCGGATTTTGGCCCGGGAAGCCAAGGTCGAGGCCCCCTGAAAGAAGGCCCCGCAAATTTCTCTGGGCCCCTTTCCAGGGGCCCTTTTATCCGAGAAAATTTTATCCTAAGAAGGGAAGGCTAGCCCAAAGAAAAAGGCTTTTCTCCAACTTTGGCGTACAACGGGTTTAATTTGGGGGAGGCGACTCGTACCGGGCCCGAAACATGAAACCCGAGGGTTTTGGGGGATCAGGAGAAAAAGATCGAATGTCGCTAGGTAGACGATACGCAGGAATAGAGGGGGGCCCTCTAAAATTTATCGTTAAAAAAAATTCCTGGAAAAAACAGCTGGCGGTTGCACAATCCGAAAGGCATCACCGGGTTTTCCCGAAGTGTCCGTCACCCCCCCCCCCCCCCCCCCCCCCCCCCCCCGGGGGGGGGGGGGGGGGGGGGGGGGGGGGGGGGGGGGGGGGGGGGGGGGGGGGTTTTGGGGTTTTTTTTCCCCTTTTTTTGTTTTTTGGAAAAAAAACTTGGCCCCCCGGAAACCGGCGAAGAGTTCAGGATTAGAGGTAACAGTTTTGGGTTTTTCACCTCTTCCTTTTTTAAGACCCCGGTAAATGAAAGCCTGGGCTTTGAGAACCATCCTTTTTCTCAACAAGAAAAACCCGGGTCCCGCCCGGGGACAGGACTTTTCGGATAAAACCCCTTTTCCCAAAAATTTTCCCCTTTATGTAGGCCGACATTTCCCCCGGGGTTTTAGGTAACGGATAGCGGGTTTGAAAATGCCCCCGAGGAGGACTGGGCCCAGGAAGAAGGTCAAATTTGGCATTTATAGGGCCGAGGGCAGCAGCGTTTTCTGCCTCTTTTTTAGGGAAAAAAACATCCGCAAATTCCCCGGGTTTTTCTGCTGGGAGGCCTGGCAAAAGGTTGGGGGATTGGCCTTTCGGAGAATTGGGACGCCCGGGCGAGGTGCGACCAAAATTGACCCGGCAATTCGGGGCCCCCAAACCCAAAACCTCCCCCGTTTTTTCCCGTCGGCTAGGGGGATGGTGGTTGCAGCCAAAGGGGAGCCCCCAAAAGGATCGCCGACAAAAACCTTGGTTTGCACGTGGAAGGCCAAACTTTCCTTGTGCAGAGCCCCCCCCTGGGGGGAGGAAACCCGGGCCTTTGGGGTGTTACTGGACCGGGGTCCCCCCCCAGGGGGTTCCCCCCCGACGGAAGAGATCCCAGGGGGTTTTTCCCGCCCCGGGCCAGCGGCAGGCGATTTAAAGGGCTCCAGGGAGGGGTTGGGGTAAAGTTCCCCGGGAGCCCAAAACCCGGAAGGCCCGGACCTTTTAAACGAGAGGGCCCGGTCCGTCTTTATAGTTAACCCGGCATCTTAGACGTGGAGAGGAAGAATTGGGCACCTAGGGGTGCCTCTCCTAAGGGCCCCAGGCGAGGTTTCCCCGGGCCCCTGGGACCCAGCGGGCAACCTTTGGGGGGAGATGGGTCAGGACTGGGACCCAAAAACAAACAAAAATTTCCGATTTGGGGACGGGATCCCCCTCTTGGTTTCCCATAGGTGAGGCCCCGGGCCACGCTGAAAGGGTTCCTCACTGTGAAAACTGCGATGTTGGGAGCGGGGCTTTTGGAATACAGGGGGTAAGCCAGGCAGTCGGGGAGGGGGAGACAGTGTCAGTTCCTTGGGAAGTCTTCCTGTCTCTCGGGGGAAAAAGCACATCAATGCCGGGGGGCCCCCAATGGGTATTAGGCTCAGGGGGAAAGGAAGGAAAGTCTTTTAAAACGGGGGTTTTTTAAAGGGGGTCCCTTTTAACCCCGCTGGAAGGGGGGGCCCCTTTTTAAAAGTTGGGCAGAGGGCTGGGTTCATTTTTCCGGATTTCCCCCGAGGCCAATGTTTCGAAAAATTTAATAGCATAGGGCCTCCTAGGAGGAGCTCCCGGCGAAGGCTCAGGAGTGCTGTCCACTGACGATGCACGTGCAAAGGCCTCGAAGACCCCCCCCACGGAAAACCAAAGGAAAGGGTTTATTCTTTTTTGGGCCCAGGGGGCCGCCTTCCCCAAGGGGGGTTTTTTTAAAGGCCCTTTCCCCCCCAAGTTAGGGCACCCCGATCCCCCCTTTTCCCTCTCCGGGGGAACTGATCGGGCCCCTCCCAAAAGAAAGTTTCCCGGAGGCATGGGGTTTATGAAAACCCCGCAAAGCGGGGTCCCCGGCGAACAAATCCCCAGAGGGGTCGCCCCCTTGGGCCCCCTAAAAAACCAGCGGAAACCCGGAGGCGGTGGGGGGGAAAACCCCTGGCGGGGGAAGGGGGGCTGCGCGAATGTAGGAGCGCGCACCAATTTTGGACCCGCTTTTTCCAACGCTGGGCTTGTTGGGGGGGCCCCCCCTGGGTTCGACTTTTGAGCGACAATGGATGTGAGAAAAACCAATCCCGGGTAAAGGCACCTTTGGCGGGGTCCATGGGCCCGGGTTTTTTAACTGTTTAAAGGAATTTCAGGGAGTGGATCCGTGGAACCCCCCCGCCAAAACGGTGGTTTAAACCGAAAAATGGGAAACGGAAACTAAAATTTGAACCCGGGGTTTTTACCCGAGCCCCCGCAAAGCGGGGGGGACTTGCTGCGGCGGAGAACTCCAGGGGCGCCCCCCGGCGTTTACTTGGCGGAGGCGGCACCAAGGGGGGTGCGGGGGGCACCAAAAACGTGTGACCCAGGGGGGTTAAATCCCGGGGGCAGGCAGGGGGGTTTAGGGCAGGGGGCGAAGGTTACTGTTCCCCAAAAAAAAGGGGGCGTAAAAAATTCGGTACACGGTTTGACAGGAAACGGGACAGGATAACGTTTTTCCCCCCTAGAGGCTGTAAGGCACTATGAACCCAAACAAGGAAGTGCCGGGGCCGGGAAACCTTTTTTAGGGTCCCGCGGGCGCAACAACCAATTTCTGAAAAGCGCGTGGCCCTTTAAATTTCGGGAAAAGTACCCGGCGCGCTAGGGGGCGCGGCCAGCACGGCAGCCGGCAGGAGAGTGAGGACACAGGGCGCGGCGGGTAAGGGTCGCACTCGGGGGGGCGAGCCCGCCCACGGCCCGACCTGCGGACCCCCGGCGCTATCATCCCGGGGCGGGGAGCCGGGGCAGACAGGGGCGCCGCACCCCGCCCTGGCTGCGGGCCCACCCGTGCGCATGTCTTAAATTTTAGATGCAAATATGACCGGTTTGTTTTTTTTCTTTTTATTGCGATTCCCAAAATAAATTCTCTCTTGGGTAGCTGATATTAAAAGCTATAGTTTGTAGTTCCTCTTGGTTATCCTCGGTCGATAAAACTTATAAAGGTTTTTTTGGCGTTTCTTGGTTTGGGTTATCTGAGCATATACCCGCGCTCTCCGAGTCCCCTTTCACTATACCCCTAAGTCTGGGGTGATGTTGACTGAACGAAAAGGGACTTATTATGATCAGCTTTTTTGGGAATACAAGAAGTATGTAGTGTCCGCCATTTTTCCCCACCGGACGCCCAAAAATATGGAAAAAACAGTACTATTCTTGTAGTGTAAATTAAATGAGTGGTTAATGCTGTTCAGTTTCCCGACGAAGTATCCAGCTGTGTCTCATTTCCCTGCCACGCATGAACCACAGTCGCATATCTGTACCAGCAACCATATACTCACTAAAGATGACAAAAAACCATTTTGTATCAAAGAATCTCATGTAAAGTTTGGCGAAAAATGGGGGAAACCCGGAGCCCCCTGGAGGTGCCCTGTAATGGGGTCAACTCCTCCCCAAACCGGAAATAGTTTTTAGTAAGGAAAAATTAAAGAAGTTGTAAAAAGAATGCTATTGGGAAATTAAAAAGATCAGGATTCTGACCAAAAAACCTCATGTACTGCATTAACCCATCCCCTGGGAATTTTTCGTAAAAAGTATTTGATGTCAAGTGGATAACCCCCTCACATTGGTACACTCAATATTACCTATAGTTTAAAAGGAAATTTGGGCCCAGTATCTTGCAAGATTTTTTTTTCTTTCTTGATTACGGGGCTGAAAGAACACACCCAGTAAGGGAAAAAGGCCCCAATTAACGAATCTACCCCGGGACGACGGGGGATTCTTTTTGGACCCTTTATCCACTTATTTTGGATGTTTTCTTGCACCCGTAATAAAGAAAAAAAAAATACTTCTTGAAAGTACGGGCCCAAATTCCCTGGTTTTTGGGTAATATTGAGGTTCCAATGTGAGGTGGTTATGCACCTTGCATCAAATCCTTTTTTTTTAAAATTTTCCTATGGTGGATGGTTTTAATGCAGAATGGGTTTTGTGTCAAAAATCCTGATCTTTCAAATTTCCCCAGTTTGTTTCTTGTTACCAATTTTGATTTTGTCCTTACTAAAAAATTTTTCCGGGTTTTGGGGGGAGTTGTACCCCCAGTTACGGGCACCCTCCATGGGGTTCCCCGGGTTTTCCCCCTTGTTACGCCAATCTCTAATGAGATTCTTTGAGTACAAATATTGTTTTTGTCATCTTTAGTGGAGTATTGGTGTGCTGGTACAGAATGTCGACGATGTTTTTCTGCTGTGGTAGGAAACTGAGAAAGGGGTGATTCGTCGGAATTGAACAGCATTCAACCCTATTCAATTTACCCACTAAAAAAATTAGTATGTTTTCCCAAATTTTTGGGACGTCCTGGTGGAAAAAAAGGCGGACATTACTACTTCCTTTGTTTTCCCCAAAAGAGTTGATCGTTAATAATGCCCTCTTGCGTTCTAGTCAACATGCCCAAAACATTTGGGGGTTAGTAAAAGGGCGCTGTGGAGGGCGCGGCTTTGCTCAGTTGAGACCAGTTTCCAAGAAAAGCGCCAAAAATATTTAGAAAAGTTTATGGGCCCCAGGGTTTTAACCAAGAGGAATACAATCTATAGTTTTGGAGTATCACTATCCCAAGAGGAATTTATTGTTAGGTAAATCGCAATAAAAAAAAAAAAATAAAACGGGGTCATGTTTGCATCTACATATGATAGCATGCAAACATGATTAAACAAACCATTCTCAAAAATTGGGGATTTTGCGGTCGATGAAAAAATATGGTCATCTGTTTAGAGATACCCCGGTTTGGGTGTTACGAAAAGGGGGAACCCTTTGGGAGCAATTGATATCCTCTGACTGAAAAAACATGCGATCGCAAAAAAAAATCCGACTGTTTTTAGGGTGCGAGAACCCGGGACCTTTGCATGTCTCAGGGGTCAGAATTGTTCCCTTATCAAGGGCGTTCTATTTGCCATCCAAAAAGGGGCAGCTATTAAAATCAAAGGGGTTCCATACTTGTGATAGCAGCGGTGTATTTATATGCTTAATGTCCTTGTGGTATTTTTTTAGGGACAAATATTAGATCAGTAAAGGTCGACTCAAGAACACCGTTTGCATCCTTTCTTTAATAAGCAAATAATACCAAAAAGTGACAGACATTGCTAAAAGACGATAAAAAAAAAATTTGGGAAAAGTCTGTTGCCCGGCATTTTTATAGCTAAAAATGGGATATCTAAATTAAAATGGTGATCCTAGAGAAAAATTATATGTGAAGATCAAAACTAGCTACCTGTAAAATTGTTAAAAGGGGAGGGATATTGGATTTCTCATTTTAGGCATTTTGGCCCAAAAAGGGTTTTTTAAAGAAAACCTTAATTTACGGGTTTTTTTGTTCTTGGTATTCATTTATAGTTACACTGCTTTTTTATGATGTGTATTTTAAAATTTATTTTTGCTTTGTTCTAATGTTTGTTGTTGGTTTTAATTGCTATAATTTTGGGGCCAAACCCCGTGTCGACGTGCTTGGGAAGGGGAGGAGATCCCCGAAACGCCACGGTTACTCTGTCCTGCCCTTTTTCCCGGGGTTTATTGTCCCTTGCTAGGGCAGGCCTGAAAGGACCTGAACGGGGCTATTTCCGCAACAAAAAATGTGAGTATATGCTTTACTTTATTCTGGCAACACTGGGCAACGTATATCAGGGTCAATGTCTGCTTTTTAATGAATTATTAAAGTTTACAGTTTTATGACGGTCGATTATATTGTTTACAAGTGTCTTTTTGGGAGTGGAGTCCCCCACGAGAGCAGTGCGGGCTATATCAGTATTTAAAGAAAGGCTACTTTTTGTTAAAGTGCCAGGTGGGTTTGCCCCATTTTTTGCCAGGTAGTGCCCCCATTTGTTATCCCGGGGTTAGTTTGCCCCCTCTGTTCCCAAAGGTAGATGCCCCCTCTGTTGCCAGGTAGTGCCCCCATTGTTGCCAGGTAGATTGCCCCCTCTGTTGCCAGGTAGGTTGGCCCCTCTGTTCCCAGGTAGTGCCCCCTCTGTTGCCAGGTAGATGCCCCCCCCTGTTGCCAGGTGCCCCCATTGTTGCCAGGTAGATGCCCCCTCTGTTGCCAGGTAGATGCCCCCTTGTTGCCAGGTAGCTGTCCCCTCCGTTGCCAGGTAGGGGCCCCCTCTGTTGCCGGGTAGTTGCCCCATTGTTCCCAGGTAGATGTCCCCTCTGTTGCCAGGTAGTGCCCCCATTGTTGCCAGGTAGTGCCCCCTCTGTTGCCCGGTAGTGGCCCCTCTGTTGCCAGGTAGATGCCCCCCTCTGTTGCCAGGTAGTGCCCCCATTGTTGCCAGGTAGTGCCCCTCTGTTGCCAGGTAGTGCCCCCATTGTTGCCAGGCAGTGCCCCCCCTCTGTTGCCAGGTAGATACCCCCTCTGTTGCCGGTATGCCCCCATTGTTGCCAGGCAGAGCCCCCCATATAGATAATAAAAATAAAATAATAAAATCCACTTACCTCACCAGGCTCCTGCAGACCGGCCGCTCCGGACGATCTCCTCAGCGGCGCAGGGGGGAAGTGAGAGCAGCCGCGCGTCACTCCCCTGCAGCCGCGCGTCACTTCCCCTGCGCCGCTGACCTGTATGTGCGGGCACACACCGGCGCCGGGGAATACAGGGGGAGGAGGGAGGAGGGAGCGATCCCTCCTGCCTCCTCCCTGCACAGCGAAAAGCTCCCGGGGGTGAAGTAGGGCGCAGCGGCCGCTTCACCCGCCTGTGAGAACGGACCGGCGGCGCCAGAGTAGCGCACTAGCGCTACTCTGTCGCGCGGCCATTTAAAGAGCCCCGCCGCCTGCTGGCCCGGCGGGAGGAATGCCAACTCCCCGGGAGGGCGGGAGGGACCCCAAATAGCGGGACCCCCCCGCCAAAAACGGGAGAGTTGGCATGTATGCCTTTATGTTTCAGCGCCCTGGAATCAATTTGGCGCTCTAAAATAAAATAATAATAATAATACATGTCACCCTAAGTCCCTCAAAAGATCAAAAAAGACAGGTGAGAGGCAATTTTTATTGCAAATTCCGCTTGTAATTGGTGCTGGTGCAATCTTCTAACATAAACTGCAGAGCTGATGTGATGGTTCATGTAGTCACCTGGCACAAGCAATCACATGTTCATTAAGCATGTGTTAGGAGATTTCTGCTTTTCTCAGAGTTAAAATGTCACTCAAACAACTCCTCTATCAGGCAAAAAAATTATAGAGCAAAAAGTGTCTACCCTTATGTCTTCATCAGAGCCCACCACAAGGCAGGATGGAATTTGCTGCCAGAGACCCAGGTTGCTACTGCAGAGGAGTGTTCAAAAGCAAATGCAAATGGAAAAGACAGAACAAATAAGGGAATACAGATCATATAAGACCAAAAGTAAACAAACAACAGACTAACCAAAGTCAAGCAAGTTAGGGTCAAATGCCAGGAGACTACATATAAACCAAATCAGAGCACAGATGAGAAACCGTAATACAGGCCAAAAGTCATGAACCAGGAAGTATACAGACAATGCAGATTGCTCAAAGTTAAAGGAGCCAAGACACAAAACAAGTGGGGTAGCTACAGGGGTTGTAGTGATGGCACATAGCACAACGATCACAGTCGCCATCATCACGATGTGCATCACTAAGGCAGAACGGCCAGAATACACCGATCCTGGCCTTTAAGCCACCTGAAGACAGCGGAATGTAATGATGTCATTATGTCACTGCTTCTACTAGGACCTAAGCCTATCACTAAGCTTAGGATATAGTAGACGCCAGAAATGGCGTTCGGCAGCAGATGGTCTGATGACGTCATACCGTCTGCTCTGGATTCAAAGAGGAGATCAGCAGGGGAACCGGGGAGAGGTAAGTATTATTATTTTTTTTTCAAATAGGGGGCCCCGAATATCTACCAAACTACTGGGGCACAGGCCTTGTATACCTGCCTAACTACTGGGGGGCAGGTCCCATATATCTACCTAACTACTGGAGGGAGGCCCTATATATCTACCTAACTACTGGAAGACAGGCCAAACAGTCCTATATACCTACCTAACTACTGGGGAGCAGACCCAATAGCCCTATATACCGACCTAACTACTGGGGGTCAGGCCCTGTATACCTACCTAAATACGGGGGGGCAGGCCCTATATACCTACTTAACTACCAGGGGGCAGACCCTATAGCCCTATGTACCTACCTAATTAGTGTGGGGACAGTATAAACCCACCTACATACATATGTACCTACTTATCTACTTGGGGGGCCCTATATAGCTACCTACTAAAGAGGGGCCTAAATACCTATCTACCTCCTAGAGGAGCCCTATATACCTATTTAGGAGAACCCTATACTAAAAGGGGACTTTACCTACTTAATTTGGGGGACTGTCTACTATATGAAGTGTGTTCCTGCCTACTACTTGCACAAATGGGGGCCAAATAATCTGATGGGGGCACTTTCACTTTTTGGAGTATAACTATCCACCACTATATGGTCATTGTATGGTGGTAATATACAGTCTGCAAAACCTAGGTACACTATTATCTATCACTATATGATCACTGTATGGAGGCAATATACAGTCTGCAGAGCCTGCATATGCTGGTATCTACCACTATATGGTCACTGTATGGAGGTAATATATAATCTGCAGAGCCTGTTTACACTCTATGGTCAATGTGTGGAGGTAATAGTGCTCTTAGTGTAACGGTTTATACTCAGTAACAGTGCGATGGTTTTATTCAGGCTCTTTATGGTAGTGACATATGGTCATAATGTGATGCCATTATTTGGTCTTTGTATATTGTTGTTGTTATTGGTAATATTAGTCTTGATATATTGATCTTGTCAGAAACAGTATGGTGGTATTAGTCACTATATGGTAGGGATATGTGCTGGTATTATTTGGTCTTTGTTATGGTTGTTATTGGTAATATTAGTCTTGGTATACTGGTTTGGTCAGTAACATTATAGTGGTATTAGTCACTATATATTGGTGAGATGTGGTGATAATGTGAGTCTTGTATATTTTCTGACTCACAGAATACAGATAACATGTAAATTAAACTATTCAGTATAATCTCCAACAAAAACTAAACCAAAAAGCATAAGGCACAATTGTTTTTTTTCCTGTTCAAACCACAATTTATTTTATTTTTTTTTATTTGGGGGAGGGGGTGACAAAAGGTAATAGACACGTTGGCTCTATAACTTGAATTTTTTTCTTTCAAGTATTTGGCCCATTTGAAATGAATTTTCTTATATAAGACAATTATTTTAAATAGAAATAATTTTGTACAACGCGCTACACCACAGACATCAGTTGTGTCAAGTAGGGATCCTGTTGTTGAAAAGTATTGGTCCGCAGCTGTTGTCTGGGGGTAGGGAGCCAAGCTGAAGTTTTGTACCTGGGCCCATGAGTCTTTAGCTACGTATGGCATACACCAGGGGCGTCGCTAGGCAGATTCATTCACGAGCCCCGAATAAATCTGCCTGTGCCCCGAATGTCTGTGGCTCCAGGCTGCTGCCGTGGGCCAGCCAAGAGCCATCCTTAGTGCGGGCGGTGCCCGCCGATCTCTGACTGCACGGCCGTTTCACAGCGGCCGCGCAGTCAGAGTCGGGAGGAAGCAGGACGGATCTTCCCATCCTGTCTTCTCCCCTGTGTGTACGGCGCTTGGTAAGCGCCGTACATACACGTCAACGTCGCAGGGGCAGTGACGCACCGCTTTCATCACCCCCCTGCGACGCTGTGATCCTCTAAGCCAGCAGCTCTGCCGGCCGAGGAGGTCCCGGGCCCCGCGAGACAGCGTAAGTAGCGTGATGACATCACGCTGCTTACACCGTTCTCCAGGTGCAGGACCTGGACGCGCGGACCGTGCTGAGGTGAGTAGGTTTTTTTATTTTATTTTTATTAGGTAAGGGAGGCATACCACTGGCTACAGGGGGCATATCACTGGCTACAGGGGGGCATATTACTGGCTACAGGGGGGCATATTACTGGCTACAGGGGGGCATATTACTGGCTACAGGGGGGCATATCACTGGCTACAGGGGGGCATATCACTGGCTACAGAGGGGTATATCACTGGCTACAGAGGGGCATATCACTGGCTACAGAGGGGCATATCACTGGCTACAGAGGGGCATATCACTGGCTACAGGGGAAATATCACTGGCTACAGAGGGGTATATCACTGGCTACAGAGGGGCATATCACTGGCTACAGAGGGGGCATATCACGGGCTACAGGGGGGCATATCTGGCTACAGGGGCATATTACTGGCTACAGGGGCATATCACTGGCTACAGGGGGCATATCACTGGCTACAGGGGGCATATCACTGGCTACAGAGGGGCATATCACTGGCTACAGGGGGCATATCACTGGCTACAGGGGGCATATCACTGGCTACAGAGGGGCATATTACTGGCTACAGAGGGGCATATTACTGGCTATGGGGGCATATTACTGGCTAAGGGGGCATATTACTGGCTAAAGGGGGCATATTACTGGCTAAGGGGGGCATATTACCTGGCTAATTGAGGGATATTATTGGCTAAGGGTGGGAAGTAACCTGGCCACAGGGGGCTAATAACCTGACTACAAGGAGCATATTACTGGCTACAAGGGGCATGTTACTGCCTAAAGGGGGCAGTAACCTAGCTACAGAGGACAGTAACCTGGCTAGAGGGGGCAGCAACCTGGCTAGAAGGGGCAACTACTTGGCTAAAGGGGGCTATAACCTGGCTACAGTGGGCTACTACCTGGCTATAGGTGGCAAATATTTACCTACAAGGGGGTAATTATTTCCATTTGGTGCATATAGATGGGGTTTTGTATAGAGATAGGAAATTGTAGAGAAATGCTGATAAAATGAGGAGTCTAGATGTTTGTTTTGTAAATTTTTAGTGAAGCGTTGTGGACGGTAGAAGTCATCGTGGCGTCTGGGACGATGGTGAAGAGGGAAATAGAGAATCAACTCTTTCAGAGGAGTATCCTGTTATGTCACTAATGTTACTGCAGTGTAATCATTTCTATTTCTCATGGGCCTACTTACAAAGGTAAAAAATACATCCGCAGTCACAATGAGACGACAAAAAATTCGGGTGAACCCAGCCCTACTCAGAAAAACTTATATGGGCCAGAGAGCCCACGGAAGTTTTGGGATCCCTAAGCACGCCCTTGGCATTACACACAGAAAGTCAGGTTTAAATACCTTGCCTCAGCCATTGACTTGATGCAAGTTCTGCTCCAATCTCAAGTCATGTCCAGGAAAAATGCATGAAACAATCTTAAAGGGACATTTGTAACATCAATGAAGTAGAAAGGCTTGAGGTACCTACCTAAAACTGTTATACTTTGTCAAGCTGGACTTGGCATATGCTACCAAGGCTACCAGGATTCTAGGCTGCTTAACCGGCTCGGCTATGCCTAACTGGGGCTTTAACAGGGGGCCCCCACCCAAGCTTTTGGCAGGCTCTTCTCAACTGAATGCGCATACATGCATACAGTTCAAAACTTTGCCATCGGCTTCCTGTCCTGCAGATTACTCCTGTGGCCAAGCCTGCAGGCTATCCAATCAAGCACATCCCAAAAACTTTTTTGAAAAAAATGTGCATAGGTGCACACTGGTGTGGCAGCAATATACATACACATTCCAATATTAGCAGCACACTAAAAGTTATGCCCTAACAGTAAAACTGTCCTTCTTATCCATAGCACCAATTCAGGTGTCAGTTTTTATTTTATCAAGAGCAGTGTTTAAAAATGAAAACTGAGCTCTTGATTGGTTGCTCTTGAGCAAGAAGGACAGTTTTAACTTTAGACAATTTTGGTAAAAGAGGCCCAGTATTGGTGAAAACACTAAACTTTCTATGCTGATTATAAGCTTTAATTATCTGAATGTTATGGGGTCACTGTTCAAGGATTTTCACTGAAGGATATATAATGTAATAGTGATATTAGCACCAACAACAAGATAAGGCTTTGGTCTGATTTCATTCACTGTAATATAGTGAGCAGGGCAGTGTCTTCTGCTGCTATGATTGTGTTATTATTAGATGGTGGAGCAAGTACGAGCCATAATAGTACAGCATAGCCCAGTAGCAATCACATGCTTTGATTGTGATGTTGATGGTTGCAAGCAGGTGCAGTGAAGGTTGACATCTTACAATCAGACTCATTCATTGCACTCTGTCCAGATTAAGTTTCTGCCGTACCATAGGTCACTGGTAACAGCTGAGTCACAGTTCCCTTTGAGACATTTAGATGTGTCTGCATTGTCTGGTAGAACTAATATCATTATAAATATATATTATTATAAAGACATATTTTGAAGAAAACACATTTATTATGAAAACTAAGAAAATGTTACAGTTTTGATGGCCTATTGGTTAGAAAGTTTTAAGTGCCTGATCATTGGAAGTACAACAGCTGGGACTCTACAAAAGTGCTGTGCGCCCCTTGTAATAGCTGATGATCTGTTGGTCGGGGAACAAAGGATGAAGAACAGTTTCAAAACAAATCTTTTGTTTTCTTATTTATGTAGACTGATATTAATGCGTCAGATTGAATAACACATCTGAAATAGGTTCTTCTGCCCCATTTCAGATGATGTTCTGGCCTCCCGTGGTGGTATTTATAGGACAAACATAGTCTGAAAGGGATTACATTTGTTCTGTTTCCCAAACATATACAGTACACTAAAGCATAGTAGACAACTCTATTTTGTCGGGCACAGAGAGTGTATATGTTCAGTAACAGGTTCGAATAAGACTATGTTTGCTATATTATTCTCTATGGTGTTTCAGTGGTATACATAAGGGTACTGTTTTTGCACGCCATTCTGACTGATACCACTGACGGGGACCAAAATATAATTTTTACAGATAAAAAATCTGTAAATGACATATACACTTGGACAAAATTGTTGGTACCCTTCCGTTAAAGAATGAAAAACTCACAATAGTCACTGAAATAAGTTGAAACTGACAAAAGTTATAACAAATTTGCTAAAAAAAACAACTAATAAAAATCAGACATTTGCTTTTGAATTGTGGCTCAAATTTAAAAAAACAAACTAATGAATATTTTGTTGCACAACCTTTTGAGGCAATCACTGCAAACAAACGATTTCTGTAATGAGACTTCTGCACCTGTCCACAGATATATTGGTCAACTCTTTATGAGCAAACTGCTCCAGTTGTCTCAGGGTTGAACAGTACCATCTCCAGACTGCAGGTTTCAGTTCCTCTTTTTTTTTTTTACACGAAAGTGTGAATTGGATTTAGATCATGGCTCATAGACAGCCTCTCAGATAGGTCCCATGCTTTGCTCTTACCCATTCTTGGATGTTTTTAGCTTTCTCTTTTGGAGTACCCATGACCTGAAACTGAGTTCAAGCTTACTAACAATGGTCAGTTGTATAATGTTGTACCGTGTTAGCCATAGAAATTAGTAGAACAATGGTCAGCACATTTCACTCCAGAATGTCTTGATAGTCTTGGGCATTCATTGTACCATGTACAGATTTACAAAACCCTGTTCCAGATGCACCAAAGCAGCCCCAAAACATAATAGAGCATCATTTTTGTGTTCTGTGATCATAGAGCTGGTGTGACTTACCAAAAAGTTCCAATTCTGTCTCATCTGTCCAGACAACATTCTCCCAGAAGCTTTGTGATTTGTCATGATGCATTTTGACAAATTTCAGTCTCACTTTTTAATTATTTGCTTTCAACATTGGTTTCTTCCTCAGCTATCTTCCATTAAGTCCAAAGACATTGATGGATAGTGCAATCTAACACTGATGTACCTTCACCTTAGAGTTCTAATCTAATATCTATGGAAGTTGTTCTGGGCTCTCTGGTTACCATTCATATAATCAGTCTCTTCAATTTGTTATTAATTTTCCTCTTATGGTCACTTCCAGGGAGGTTGGCTACAGTCCCATAGACCTCTCAAAATTATATGTGCAACTGTACTAACAGAACAGTAAAGCGTTTGTCTATATTTTAATCTAATCTCCTGAAACAACTCTCCTCTTAGCTTCATTTGGTCCATGTTCAGGGTGGTACACACTATGATACTAAACGGTAAAGTGACTATTTTTGGGGGATTTCACACAGCGCAGTTTTGCTGCAGTTTTAACAGTTGAACTGCCTTCATAGCCAGCAAGCTTCTTTCAGTTGTCTAAATTGTTCAGAAAGGTGTTTCAAGTAAGTAATCAATTACTGTGTTTGAAGTATTGTGGTTATAATAACACACTATTTGTGTACTCACTTTCAAGCAGTTTAGATAAGCGAAAAAAGCTTGCTGGCAACATAGGCAGTTTAATTGGAGCGCAGTTAAAACTGCACCAAAACTGCGCTGTGTGAAAGAACCCGTTCACTCTGGCAGATGGACTGATAACAAGTTTGAAGACACATGTGATGCTAATTTCAGGGCACACTTTCGTTTAAAGGGACACTACTATAACAAAAGAGCATTTTTGTTAAGACCAATATTCCTGAAAAACTATTTTTTTTTAGAATTTTTGGCAATATTTTTGTTTTACATATAGAACATTGTATACTTTTGTATGGCAGCATTGCCGTTATAAATTGCTCTATTGTTCTCTCCAAAGGGACAGTTAAGATTATACTAACCACAAGCAATACATGAAAGGAAAAGAAAGTAATCTTTTTGAGGAGGGTTCCTCACATTTTTCAGGTTATTGCTGATAATATTTACACTCATAGACCAGAATCAACCAAGAAGAAGGACTATCAAGCAATCTCTCACTGCTGTTGTCACGTCAGAGGAGGTGCAGTGGGCGCCCGACTGCCATATCCCAGTCCCACGGTCCCTGCCAATTGGCGTGATGTCCCTAGAAGGCAGATCCTACTGGACGACAGTACCTTCGAAACTAAGTGCAGGGCCGTAAGGAAAACACAGTGTCAACCAGTCCGGGTCCTGGTAACGCAAAGCATGAAACGCGAGGCAAAATGAGATGGTCAGAAACAAGACGGGGGTCTATACAACCAGGAGAAAACACTCTTTTGATAGGCAAGGCCCTGAGGGAAACTGAGGATTCGTAAAACAGGTTTGCCTCGGACTCCACCCCAGCGGCTGATTGGTGAGCACCAAAGAGGACACTTTGACAGGCAAGGCTGACGAGAACTTAGTGGAGTTTAAAAGGTCTGCCCAGACACCGCCCCAGCGGCTGATTGGTGCGGTGTCCAAGCCCTCCAATTGGCCTGGTGACACTCCCTCTGTTGGAGGAGGCTGCAGGGTAATCATATCCTGAGTTCACAAGATTTGCAACTCATCCCAGGGTTGTGGACCAGGCCAGAAACTGTGAAATCCCTTGCAGGGGGTTGCCTGAAGAAACGGAAGGCTGCCCAGACAAACATATCCTGACAGTACTCCCCTTTTTATGAGGGGCCACCGGACCCTCAACCTGTTTGGAGTTCTCTGGCGTGGTGCGTCGTGGAAGGTCTTGATAAGGGTTTCTGCATGAATGGACTTAGCTGTAACCCACGGACTCATCCTCAGACATGTAACCTTCCATGGACACTGTATTGCAAACGACCCTTGTGTACTCTGTGAGAGTCAAAAACAATCGAGCAAATCATTACTCTAACTCCCCCTTATAACTCATCAGAGGTAGGGTTAGTTGTAGAAGGGTGGGGAGTAGCGGATGGAACGTACCTCTCCAGGAGTGAACGGTGAAATACGTTATGTACCCGGAAACCAGTGGGTAACTGTCATACGTCCAGGCAGGCAGTCTTCTGTTTGTATGCGGCAACGCCTGGTAAGGGTTAAACCCTCTGCTCTAGAACTAACGCCGGGGGATGAGAGAGTTGCTTTGAAGCTCAGGAGTGACAGTTTTGCAGGCTCTCCCAAAAGTGGTGTGTCACTCAGTCCAATCAGGCAGGGCCGGATGTCGCACCCATTCAGCATGCAGGGGGCGGTGGGGGGTGTCCGGGAAAACCTTTTAAACTGGCTCAGACCTTCTTCAGGCCTTGCCTGTGAAAGGTGTTCCCCTTGTGTTGTTTCCTGCATTATTCTTTTTGATCAGTTCTACCTAGTGTTTGATACCTCGCGCGTGTCTTTTGATCCACGTTTTCGTCTCGTTTTTGTACTCGTTACCGCCTTAGTGTTTTGCCTTTGGTTGTTTCCGTTCTTCTTCTGGATCTGTTTGGACTTTGGCGTTCCCGGGAGCCGTTATTGACCCGGACTGTTATCTTGCTCTTTTCTCATGACAGCCCTGGCACTGCTAGCTTAGGGTTTGTCGCCCAGTTGGGGGATTCTGCCGCCTAGGGCAAGTATGCCAAGTAGGCAGGGAAAGTGGGACTGGTGACAGTCGGGGCCCACTGCCACTTTTCATACGTGACAGTTTCACAGCGCCGACAGAACCTGCACTCTCCTTGCACCTATGAACCCTATGTACTGCATTGGTTGGAGCAGTAAGCAGTGGCTTTACCTCAGTTGTCTAGGATTCTGGCTCTGAGAGTCCAGCAAGCAGGAGACCCCCAGGGTGCCTCCCAGGATCAGAGTCTTTCCGGCATCTCTTCCCTGTTGTGGAGCCCCCCCACCCAGCTCCACGATCGTTCTTAGTTGACAGGAAAGCCTATCTTACGTTTTAAGAAGGATGTCGGTTGTACTTTCGATCACTCCGATTCCTCAATCTCAGGTAATGAGGAAGCAGAGGGTGGAATCATCTTGTCCCATTCTCCAAGAGATCTCCAAGGGAGTTGGGCTTTCTCTTAATCCCTGACTCACCCGAGTTGTCTGTGGATCGTTTCTTTGACTCCTTGGGACTACTATTTGACGACAGGGCGAGGACTGTGGAGGAATATTGTTCGGAGTCTGGCTTCAAAAATTTTTGGGGGTGTATTCCGTATGGGTGGATTGACCCAGCCCCTCAGGTAGTGTTAATTGGGGATTGGCCAATCCATGTAAAGGAACATGCTGGTGGCCTACCCCAACCCCCTGGCATGCTGGATGAGGCTATGGCTCTGGTGGTTCGGTTGGACAGACGGTTTTTTTAGGGAGGATGTAGGGCCCGAGTGCACTTACCATGGGTTTCCATGTTACTCCGCCCGCTCGTTCTGCCCACTCCCCAGATGCCAGCTTTGAGCCTGAGATGCCCTTGGAAGAGCCCATGCTGGTAGACAGCCTCATCTGCAGGTAATGCCTTGGGACCGCATAGGACTCTTGTCGTGTCCTGGGACTCAAAAAGGAAGGCCGGGTTGGAAAAACTCCAGCGCCTAGGTGAAAACTAGGCGAACAGGTATTTCCTATCGTATCTAGAAAAGTGTTGCTTCCAGTAAAGATTTCTTATCTTTCATGGGTGATGGCTCCTGGGAACGCCTTTTTGGATTCAGGGTCAGTTCCAATTTTCTGGGAACGCATCATTTGTTATGGTCTGGGCCTTCCACTGGAGATTGTTTTCGGAATTCCATGCAGGTGGTGGCAATTGTATTCTACCCCACTAGTTTCAGGGCAAGAATCCATCATTGCAACCCTGAACCTGAGATGCAGGTGTAGGATAATTCATACTGAGAAATTTATTTTGTTTTTCATGAGGGTTACCTATGATGTTGGGTTGGGATTGCCCCCTGGCTTAAGAGAAACTATAACACAGTGATTGATGGATGTCTGGAGAACTAGTTGCTGGTGGTAAGCAGTGTGTTAATAATTGCCTCGGTCACATTCTTGCTATTACTGAATTTGAGCAGATACTGCCTTTATTCGGGACTTAAGCTTGGAAGGCTTTTTCTAAGGACTCAGTCTGAGAGATTACCCCCGCATAGGGCCTATGATTTGTGCTATTGAGCCTGTTTGCCAGGGGTGAGATTCTAAAGGAAGGTTATACAATCTGTCTGGTCCTGAAGACTTGCTATGAGCAGTTGTATATTGCAGAATGTCTTACTATAGAAGGGTCTATCTGACCTTCTGTTGCCCCCTATGGGTGCGGGGGTTCTTTTTCGGTTGAAGTAAAAGATGGGTAGCCTCCGGTCCATGTTAATGACTATGGAGACTCAACATGCGATACGTTAAAAAACCAATTACCTTGTACCTTTGATGCCCGATCTGTTTAATCAGATCCAGGGAGCAAGTGGTTTTACAAAATTGGATCTGAGAAGGGGCTTATAACCTTATTCGGATTAAAGAGGGGGATGAATGGAAGGACTGCATTTAATACCCCTGGAGGGTCATTTTAATATACTTGAGTTTTGCTTTTGGGTTATCTAGGCTCCCGCGGTCTTCTAGAACCTTGTAAATGATGTTTTCCTGGGAAATCATTGGTCGTTTATCTGGACGACATTTTAATTTTACTCGCTGGACTGTGGACTTCAACCACAGTTAAACATGTGCAGCCTACGTTCTGCTGATTTTGAGGAGGTCAATAGTTTATTTGTCAAACCTAGAGAAATGTGTTTTTGGGGGGGTTTCAGGATTCACAGGTACCTTGATCACTGGGATAATTTTGACGCCAAACTTATTTGTATGGATCCCGGAAGTCCAGACAATTTGATGATGGGTTCATCCTTTCTACTCTGAAAGCCTGTACAGTGGTTCTTAGGCTTTCGTAATGATTATCGAAAATTCATTCGAATTTTTTCTGGTGCTCGTCGGGCCATTAACTGATATGACAATAGGGAGTGTATATCAGCAAATGGGCAACCCGAGGCTTACAGGCATTCGAGAAATCTTAAGCAGTGTTTATCGCAGCCCCGGTCTTGGTTTCAAGCTGACCATACTAAACCCTTCATTGTGGATGTTAGAAGGGCTTTCTGTGTTTGGAGGAGCGGGCCAGTCCTGTCTAAGGGGTCAGCGCATGACTGAATCTCCGCCTTGTGCCTTCTTTCTCGTAAATTTTCCCGCGGAGAGCGATTTATGATGTTGGGAACGAGAATGGTTGGCATTAAGTAGGCACTTAGAGGAATTGGCGCCACTTCCTCGAGGCAGTGCCCTGCACCAAGTCTCCGGTCCTAACGGACCATTTGTACCGGACCTTTTTAGAGATGCTAAGGTTTGAATCCCTCGTCAGGCTACGTTGGCCATTGTTCTGTCCTCGCTTTAACTTCGTGGTTACCTATAGACAAGGATTAAGATATGTTAAAGCGGAAGCATTGTCAAGGAAGTTTCTGTGCCATGTCACTAATCTAGGGGTGATCCTGTTGTCCATTTCAACACAAAGAGACGGTGGTCTCTGCTATTTCCCCGGACTTGGCCACTGAGATGTCATAGACCCACCTGGAGATGAAGAACCTGTTGATTGTCCCATTTCTTAAGTTTTTGTCCCCACCCAGTTTCGGGTTACTTTTATTACATGATTTACATGTTTCTGTGTATTATCTGGACATCCGGAGGTCTGGCACTTAAGAGATACTTTTTGCACGCAAAATTATTGGTGGCCAACTTTGTCTCAGGAAGTGGGGGGGGCTACGTACAGCCTGCGACTCTTTGCTCGGGCAAAGGTTCCAAGAACTCGACCTATGGTCGAACTTTGCCCTCTGCCGATCCCGGAGCCGGCCTAAGGACTACTCATCTCCATGGATTTTATGCCGACCTTCCTACCTCTGAAGGGACAGACTGTCACTATGGGTGGTCATTTGATCATTTCAGTAAGACTGTGCCATCTGATTCCCTTATATGAGTGTACCGTCACCAAATGCTGGCTGAAAACATGTTCATTTACATATCATGAAATTGATGGGTTACTCTGAGACTATTGTGTCTGAAGAGGGAGTTCAGTTGGTGCTCCTGTTTTTGAAGAGCTCTCTGTAGAGCTCTGGTGTCATCACCTGATCCTTCTCCTCTGTCTTCCACCCTGACAATAATGGGCAGCGGAGAGGGTGAATCAAACAGTTACGCAAAACTCTGGTGTTTGTCTCCAATCAGCAGGGATGAGGGTACTGGGTTAAATTCTTTCCTGTGGTCGAGTTCGCGATAAATAATCAGGATTAGTAGCCGTCTAGTAGTTTCACCGTTTTTCTGCAACTATGGCATTTCCACCCTAGGACACTTCGTTATGGATCCCGGCGTTACTTCTGATAATAGTGGGGTGGATTGCTATGTCTTTATTTGTGCACAGTCTGGGCCCAGTTCAGAAGAACTCTGGTGTATGCCAGACATCCTGTAGGAGATAAGTGATAAGTGTCGTCTTTGTTTGGAAGGTTTTAATGTGGGGATAGGTGTGGTTATCTACCTGAAATCACGTCGTCTAAAGGTCCCTTTGTGTTGTAAGTTACCACCGCGCTTTGAGTCGGTTCCCTATATTCATTCTGGAGCGAATTAATCCTGTAACGTACCCGCCTTCAAAGTTACCCTCTGGCTTCCGGGGTATCATAATGTGTTCCACTGCCTCTTTTCTGAAGAAGGTACGTGCCATCTGGTAGTTCCACCTCCCAAACCTCCTCCTCCAGTGAAGTTATAGCGGGATTGAAAGTATGAGGTTGCCCAAATCGTGGATTCACGGAGAGTGCAAAATCGTTATAGGACCTTTAGTGCACTGGAAGGGATACGGGCCCTGAGAAGATGTCGTGGGTTCCTGCGGGATCCCGTTCATGTTATGTCCCTTACTAGCGGGAATTCCACCGATGCTCCATCCAGAGAAACCCAAACCCAGGGGAGGTACCGGAGGCCCCTCCTAAAAGGGGAGTTACTGTCGCATTACGTCCAGGCAGGCCGTCGTATGTTTGTATGCGCAACGCCCAGGTAGGGTTTTAACCCTTGCTCCTAAAAACCACGCATCCGGGGAGAGAGGTTGATTTGAAGCTCAGGGGGCAGCTCTGCAGCTCCCCAACAAAGGGGTGTGTCTCTCAGGCCAATAAGAGGACCGCCACGCAGCACCATTCAGCTGCAGGGGCGGTGTCCGGCAAGCACTTTTAAACTGGGCTTAGACCTCTCAGGCCCTTGCCATGTGAAAGGGTTCCCCCGTGTGGTTCCTGCATTATTCTTAATTCGATCATTGCTACCTAGGTTTGACCGGCTTGCTTGTTCATGGACCAATTTTCGTTCCTCCTTTGTGTACCTCGTTTCCGCTAGTGTTTTGCACCTTTGGCTTGTGATCGTTTCTCTTTTGGCTCCTGTTTTGCCTTTGGCGTTCCCGGACCGTTGACCTGGCTTTTCCCTGACTGTCCTGCACCGCTAGCCGTAGGGTTTGTCGCCCCAGTTGGGGGTCTGCCACCTAGGGCAGTCACGCCAAGTAGACGGGGGACAGTGGGCTGCGGTGGCAGTCGTGGCCCACTGCACCTCCTCTGACCTGACAGTACTTGAGACGGTAGGCCAGGATTAATTACCTCTAGAATGATGCACAAAGGGACACCCAAGGCGCGGCGCAAGCTTACCAAGCAGGGAACCTTTAAATGAAGATTCTGGCGTAGACAACCAAACCTCATCTACAAACATTAAATCCTCCAGCACAAAGGCACCTCTTCTACATTTTTCCCATCTGGATGTTTCTGGCTTCCACCCAATTCTTTTGAACTTGGCCAAGACTGTGCACAGATCGTTAACAATGCATCCACCCCTCTATGATCAGAAGTAATGTCCCGGACATGATGCCATGTCTAGTTTGGAAGCTAAATTGCAGAAAAAACGGGAGAAGGGAGAAAGGAAAGAAACACTAGCGGCTTACTATCTTGTTAATTAATAGCGAAATTCTACCAAAAGGTAAGTATTTAGCACAGTCTCCCTGCTGATCGGAAGACAAAACACCAGGAGTTTTTGCTGTAACCGTTTGATTCACCTCTCATCCTGCCCATTGGATTCGGGTTGGAAGGACAGAGAAGGACAGGGTGATACCTCAGTCCTAACTGAGAGCTCTCCAGAAACAGGAAACAAATTGAACTCCTCCCGTCAGACCACTATTATTCTCGGGTATTGCCTTGCAGTTTAACGATATGTTTGATTAAAAAGTTCCACATGCTTTTTAACAGAATCAAATGGCACATCTTACTAAAGCAAATCAATACACCCAGATTAACTGTCTTGCCCTCAGTGGTAGCGATTGGTCATTAAAATCCATGGTGAGATGTGAGTCCACGGATGGTCGGTATAGGAAGAGGGCAAAGTTCCCAGGAGGGTGAGTTCTGGGAACCTTTGCCCGAGCACAGACGTCGCAAGCTGTCACATAGGGCCCCAACATCACGGGACAATGACAACCACCAGTAATTTCGGTAAATGAGTCTCTTTGTGCCAGACACTCCAGGATGTCCAGATAATACAGAATCATGCAATTCCCTTAACCCCTTACCACTGGAGCCAGTTTTGGCTGACAGAGCCCAGGTTTTAAAAATCTCATGTTTCATTTTATGTGAGAATAACTTTTTGACACTTTACCTATCCAAGTGATTCAGAGATGTTTTTTTGTGACACATTGTGCTTTAAGTTAGTAAGAAAATTTTGTTCAAAAATATCCTTTTTTATTGTTTAAAATTTTCAAAATATCATGAAAATTTTGAAAAATTTTCAATTTTCAAAGTTCAAAAATGTCTGCATGTAAGGCAGTTTAGTTATTCCACTCAAAATAGTTTATAACTAGAATCTACCATATGTCTACTGTAGGTTGGCATCATTTTTTAAATGCTTCTTTTTTACCACATTAGGGGGCTTAGAAATTTAGTAGTCATTTTTCACATTTTCAAGAAAATTTGCAAAATAGATTTTAAGGGACCAGTCCAGTTCTGATGTGCTTTGGGGGGTCTGTATGTTAGATACCCCCTAAAGGACCCCATCTAAGAAAACTAACCCTTTAAAGTATTTAAAAAAGCATTTAGGAGGTTTGTTACCCTTTTAGATATTTCACAGAAATTAAAGAAAAAAATGGAGGTAAAATTTTCAAAATTTCATTTTCCTTTTGCAGATTTTCAATTTTTATTCATTATTCACTGGAACAAAGGTAGATGTGACTAGGTTAAAAGCAACTCATCATCAATTCCCCAGATTCTGCCGTTTCAGAGATATCCCATATGTGGCCTAGTGCCTATTTGGATCAACCACAAGCCCCAGAATAGGAGGAGCACCTACTGGACTCTGGGGTCTCCTTTTCATTACGTTTTTATTTAGGCACTATTTCAAGGGTTTTCGGACAAACCCCAAGGTGCTAAAACTTAATAAACTCCCCTAAATAGACCCATATTGGAAACTACACCCCTTAAGGAATATATCCAGGAGTGCAGTGAGCAATTTTCGACCCCACAAGTGTTTCACAAATTTTTTTAGCGTTAGGCTCTGAAAATACATTTTTTTTTTCTAACAATCTGCAATTGTAGCTGAAAATGTTAATTTTTACATGGAATCCCGGGGAAAAAAAGGGATCCCAAATTGTGTTACGCTATTTCTTCCAAGTTCGGCATTACCCTACATGTGGGGTGTAAACTGCTGTTTGGGCGCATGGCAGGGCGTGTTTAAGGGAGGCAGTGCTATTTTTGGGTTTTTGGGAAAGCAGATTTTGATGGGGCCATGTCGCATTTGCAAAGCCCCAAAGTACCAGAACAGGTGAAACCTTCCAGAAGTTGCCTCATTTTAGATTCAACAACCCTCATGGATCTCATCCTGGAGGTGTACTGTGCAAATTTTGGGTGCACAGGTGTTTCCCTAGTTTTTTAGCATTGGGCCATGAAAATGGGGGGTGAAAACGCAGCAAGCCATGTTTTTGGGCTTCATTTTTACAGTGTTCCCCGTTTGGGATAAATGACAGGAAAACTTTACTATGGGGTTTTAAGTACAATTAAATTTGAATAAATTTTATATAGTTTTTTATGTTTTTTTTACTTTACAAAATAAAAAATCCCGTTCAAAAAAAATTACTTTTTTTATTTTAGTCATAGTCTGACAGCCATTTTTTTTTTTAAATTTTTTGTATCCCGGAGCTATTATGGCTTTTTTTTTGGGGATGGGGTTGTTTGTTTTTTTTTGTTACCATTAGGGGGGACATACAAATTTTTGACACTTTTTTTTTAAGGTTTTTGTGAGGCATTTTTTTTTTTTAAATTTTATGTTTTATTAGGTTTTTAAAATTAGAAAACAACATGTGGATCATCCCAATTAAACATGAAAATCCCCATCGATTATGATAAAAAAACCCACCCCTTTTTGATGATTCAGGGTTAGCATTTCTCAAAAAAGAAAGAAAACCCTTTTTTTTGCATTAGCCCCCTTCCCCACAAAGTTCCCTCCCTCCCCCCCAATTAATTAACCTAAGATAACAAGGGGAAAACCACTGATTTGTTGGGCATTTAAACCTTTTTTGACATAAGAATTTTTCCCCATTTCCCAAGTTTCCCCATTAGAAAAAGGGCCCGTTAAAATTGTTTATGTACTGTACAAAATCAAGGGCCTCTGGGTTCCTAGATATACCCCTAAAAAAATCTTTTGTGTAACCAAAAGGGGCAATCCCTTGGGTTTATTTTTATCATTACTGGACCCTAAGTAGTCCCTATATTTGAATCTATTTAAGCGTGCGTTAAGGGACACCAGATTTTCTTTTTTTTTTTTTTGTTTCTTTTTCCCTCCTCCCTTTTCCCATGGGCCCCGGCTTAACCACAAAATAACATATAAAAAAATTGAGCCCCTTTGTTCCAAAAACCCGGGTTTCGGGAGGCAACCGCAGCCGGGACCCCCCCACCCCCGGAAGGGGCCCCCCCTTTTCCGTCTTTAAATTAGAAAACCCGGGCCCGGGGGATCCCCTCCAAAAAAATCTATTTTTTGGGGTAATGAAAAATTTTTGGTTTTTGAAAAAATTGGGAGAAAAATAAAACTTTCCCCCCCCCCCCCCCCCCCCCCCCCCCCCCCCCCCCCCCCCCCCCCCCCCCCCCCACACCCCCCCACCCCCCCCGCCCCCCCCCCCCCCCCCCCCGCCCTCCCCCCCCCACCCCCCCCCACCCCCCCCCCCCCCCCCCATAGACCCCCCCCCCCAAAAACCCCCAGCCCCAGAAAAAAAAATTTTAGCCCGAGATTCTTTTTGTAGTTGCCTCCACCCAATCCATCTTCATTAAATATGAAAGTTTTTCTAAGAAAATTTGAAGGGCGGGGGCTTTTCCCTGGATCCAAGTTTGAAAATTTGCTTTCTCCCGCTGAAAACAAATGGAAAGCTTCTACCCCGTGGGGAGAGTGTATTGTGTTTTATTGACCAAAATATTGCCCACAAGGGGTTCAGAACATAGTTTGAAAGTTTGGGGGGTTTAAATTTTGATTTTGCCCCAAAAAAGGTTTAAATTACGGGGCGCTCCAAAAAAACAATGGAATAATCCCCTTGACGCTTACAGCGAAAGATGAATTTTTGGGATAAATTCCCATTTTGTGCCCCATTTTTGGGTTAGTTGCCCTGTGGTATTTTGAAGATCATTTCCCAGTATCTTGGGGGGTAGAATTTTCTACTATTTTAAAGGGCCATTTTTAAGGGGCCCGACCCCGACAGATCATCCATTTCCCACTTTGTGTTGCCATTTAGGTTTGAGAAGTTAGTTGTTTGATTTGTTTGTTAGGGGGGGGTTTTCCCCCCGAAGGTAGTAGCTGATCAAAAATCCCCAAGACTGAATCCCATTTCGGGCGGGGCCCAGAATCATTTATAGGATAGTAGAGCAATAGGGAAGGGGAAAAGGAAATTACGTCCCGGGGAAATTTATTCGAAGCTCCCCCAGGATAAAATCTTCCCTTTTTTTCATTTTTTCATATGGTATACCCAGGGGATTCCCCCCCCGCCCCCCCCGGTAAAACTCTCTATATGGGGGCCCGCTTGGGGAAAACTGGGTTCGCCAAAAAAGGGGCAAACATGAAGTTGGGGATGAAATTTCAGTTTGGCTCTCAACTTTGCCTCGCTTCCACGGGGAGATTAGCAAGGGCTTGGCTTAATAAGATCCGGAAGGAGGTGGTATGGTTCTGTGTAAGAATTTACAAGTGAAAGGTTTCTTTTCTTATTTTTTTTTTTTGTATTTTTTTTATTTTTTTTTTTTTTTTAGGTTTTTTATTTTTTTTTTTTTTTTTTTTTCCTAAAAAGGATGATCCAATGAGGGGTCTGGTGAAACCATGATCTCCCACAGATATCCAGCCACCGCGTTCCGCAGGAGCGCCCCATCCCATATGCCCCTACATTAGGTAGCCATTCACTCCGTTCAGATTTCTGTTGTTGCATAATTACCAGTGGGGATTGTGGTCTCCCTCCCCTTCACACAAGCCCTGTACAGTGCATGTATTTCCCTTTCATCTTTTCTCCTCAGCCATATTGGGAGTGAGTGCAGAATATATATGCAATTCGGAAACTCTACAGTTTAAGCAGGTTACCTGCCTTACATAGGATAGGGGTGATTTCCTCCAGGTCATTAGTCATTCCTCTCCAAGGAGCGAATTTGAGGGGTAATGTTTCATGTTTGTATAAAAGCGAGAGAGACATGGTGAGATTGATTCCCAAGTATGGCATAACTGTCTTGCACATTGAAAGGGGTATGCAAGGACCAAGCGGTCTCGATGGGCCTCTCAAGCAAAGGGCAGAGGTTTTTCTGGGTTCAATATGATAGGCTGATAAGTCACCCATTTTCATGTAAGATTTGAAGACTCCCGCCGGTAACGTCTCACACGGTTCACGGATCAACCAGGAGGACCATCGTCTGCGAAAGCTGCTACTCATCTATCGGTTCCACGACTCCACTACTACTCTACCTTGAGGGTGTCTCGGATGAAGGCGATACAGCAGAGGGTCTAATGCCAAATTGTAATAGTATTGGGGATAGTGGCAGCCCCTGTCGGTTCCTCTAAAGATATCAATTGGGGTTGATTTTTCACCGTTAATTACCAGGGAAGTGGAGGTGTTTTCTTGTGTAGAGCTCATGAAATTGCGAAATATTTGATCCAAACCCTCGCCTCAGCAGCGTGGTCACAAAAATGGCATGAATACAGTAATCAAAAGACTTTAGGTGCTCTAGACTATGGAGCATTGACTTATCAGCTCAGTCTTGAGGATTTATTGTGGCTGCAATTGCAAGTTCTTATATTTTGGGTTGATTGGGCGACCATGTACAAAAACCCTCGCTGGGGGAGGGATGCATTATTGAAGGCAAAAAGGTCTGGTATCCTATTCGCAATAACCTTCGTGAGCAGTTTATAATCAAAATTTAGTAAGTTTTAGGGGCGATAGTTTTGGCCCAATTGTGGACTTTTTTTGGTTTTTGTGTAGAATATTTGGGATTTAGTAACCTATCCATGCGCCGGTTTCCGGAAAAATGTGGTTTAAAGGGAGGTCGCACCGGGGACCATCAGGGAGAGCAGTTTGTAAAATTCGTTCCCGAATCCTCTGGCCCCGGGTTTTGTTTCCCCGTGGGGACGAGGCGTGGCCCCTCTTACCTCCCTCTGTTTTAAGTCCTCTGATACCCCTTTTGGGCTTCGCGACAGGGAAAGGGAGACCCAGGTAAGAATGTTCAATCCGTTCCATGTCTGCTGGTGCGCTTGTAAAGATCTTAAAAAAAATGCGCTAAATTTTTTTCTCCATCCCTGATAATCAGTACAAAGGTATTTGTTGAGGGTCCTTTAGACTAGAATTGGTGCACATGACTTTTGCGGTTTTGTTAGTCTGGCCAAAAGGGGCCCTAGATTTGTTGGATGGGAAAGCATTTGTTCTGGGGTGGTTTGGTTACCCCAGCATGCCTGATTTGGATGAAGGAGTTAGTGTATCTTTTGTTCTTGTATGGAGTTTTACCTTGCCGTTGGGTTGATGCAATTCTTTTGGGAAATAATAATGTTGGTGTAATTTTTTTACGAATTTTACAGGGGTTCTCTGGTCCCCGTGCCTGTTTTGTATAACATGCCCCGGATAAACACCTTCCGTCCCCCCAAAAAAAGGGGGAGTTGTCAATTGTGATAAATTACATCCAAAATGTCCCCCCATTTCTTTGAGAAGGATCGGAAGTCTGCGATTGGAAAAAATATCCGGAAAAACGCCGATTTGGGGCAGCTGGAAGGGGTCTGGGTGGTCTGGGAAAATGGGGGTGTTTCAGAAATGGTTAGGCGTGCATTGGGGAAATTTTGTCCTTTTCCCATAATGACTTAGATGTGGGGGAAAAAATAAATCCTAGAAAAGGATGTGAAATGGTATTCTCTGAGTTTGCTTTAATGTCCCCCAAGGTCAAGGGGGAGTTGATCTCTTCAGTGAACACGTCCCTTGTGGTTTTGCCCACCGGTTGGTGTTTGGGTTACCCAACTCGGGGCAAAAGAAGTAGTTTTAAAAAATTCCCCTATTATGATTTTAGATCCCCCCTCTTTGCCTAATAGTGAGCTGGTTTGCAAAAATATGCTTTTTTGGGTTTTGGGTTTGGGGGAATACGTTTTCGAGTGTAAAAGTAATCCCCCCGATAGATTTTAGAAAGAGGAACCCCCCCCTGCATCCCCCATTTCTTTCCCCCACCCGTGTATCGAAGCCTTTTTTGAAGAAAATGGCGACCCCCCCTAGCTTTGGATGAGAATTCGCGGTAGAGGAATCCAGCCAGGCGCTTTCAGCTTCCCTCTTTGCCCCTTTCCAATGTTTTCTTTAAGAAACAGTATCCGGTTTTTTAAAGGCCCCAAATGAGTAAGAACTTTCTTTCCTTTTTTGGGTGTTTAGACCCGCTAATTATGTTTCAATGTAGTTTTTGGTTGTGAGGTGGAATCCTTAGTGTTGTGTGTTGTCAGTTGTGATCGGTACCCGATCCATCAACAAAACTTTTTTTAACCCTTAAGCCGAAGCCTGAAAAGTAGTTATTGACCGAAATTTTTTTTGTTTTGCCCCCCTTTCGTTTAAAAAATTGTAACTTTTTTATTTTTTAATTTAGCAGTTGGATGAGGCCCCGTTTTTTTTCGGAAAGTTGTTTTTTAAGGGAATGTTTTAAATAACTTATAAATAATTGAGTATTTTTTTTTTATTTTTGTACAAAAATTTTTTTTTTTTTTTTTAATTTTTTTTTTCACCCTTCACATTTCACACTTAAAAACTTGTTTAGTTTAAATTTACAGGTTATTACGGTCGTGTGGATACCCAAATTTGGTAGGTTTTTTTGTGCGTGTAATTTTGTACAATTATTTTTTATTTAAATATTTATTTTTATTTTATTATTTATTTTTTTTATTCTTTTTTTTACACTTTTTATGGTTTTTTTGTACTTTTTTTTGACTCCCATGAAGGGAAACTGTTTAACATTTTTTTTTTTTTTTTTTTTTTACACTTAGTAATGTATTAGCATATTCATATATGCTAATACATGTAATCTGTGTCAGTCTGACACAGGCAGTGATTAGGACAGCACACAGTGCATCTAATCACTGGCTTCTTACACAGACAGCTCTGGGGCCATGCTAGGTCCCCAGAGCTGACTGTGCAGCCGGTCCTCGGGCTCTGTCGGGTGACCGGGTGTTCCGATCATCCGACAGAGCAAGGGATCCCTTTGATTGTGCTGCGGTAACGCACCGCCGCAATCAAAGGGTTAAAGCATCGGGTTGCGGAGGTTTCCTCCGCTCCCCGATGCCTGCAGGAGATGCTCTGGGATCGGGGCTGTGTGTTCAGCCCCGATCCTAGCGCAGCTGTGGCGCCGGGCGCCGCAAACCCCGATGTCTGCAGCGACGTCAAAAACGTGCTGCAGCGAACGACCCGCACCGGCCGCCGTCAAAAGACGGTGCACGGGCGTTAAGGGGTTAAAACCCGGAATCCCGCCGTCCCAGCCCGCAGCGGGAGGAATCCAGAGATCCAAAAATGAGCACCCCCCCAGGGGGCCGCGCGCCACTCCGCCCCCGCCTATAAGAGGAACCAAGAGCTCAGACGTTAGCAATACAAAACTCAAACAATGTGTTAACTGAGGCCTTTTCAAGCCTTTTAAACCAAAAGTTAAACATTCAATATACAAGCAGAACATGTTAGCCATTCGGCCGAAAGAGAAAACTATGGCTCTGTTGTCAGTTACCTATACCTCCCTCTAAAGTTCTTCATGCTGGATTCTCCTCTCCCATTTGAAAATGTCTTCTTGCCATCTTTGGATCATCAAATATTAGCTGTCTACCCTCTACCTGAACTCGCAGCTTTGCCGGGAACATTAATTGAAACCTGATGGCTTTGTCATGCAAGTGTTTACATATAGGGGGGGAAGAGTTTTCGCTTCTGTGTTACACTGGCGGAGTAATCCTGAAAAATCAGGATTCTGTGGCCCTCGATTTTTTTCTGTATGCTTTGAGTATGCGCTCTTTCACCGCCCAATTTAAGTATTTGGCCATAACTGCCCCGGGTTTGGAGTTTCTCTTCCATTGATCTTTGGGGCCCTATTCTATGCGCCCTTTCTACAGAAGTAGGGTCCGGAGGGCCTTCCAAGCCTAGAGCCCTCGGCAAATCAGTTGCTAGATAAGAGAGTAGCTCCCCTCCCGTCACCGTCTCTGCGATTCCTATGAACCGCAGGTTGTTTCGCCTGCTTCTGTTTTCCAAATCCTCTATTCTATCCCTTAAGAGCGCTTCCGTCTCTCGGGATTGGGCCAGAGATTGTTCCAATGAGGTGGAGGACACTGCATTACTAATTTACTAATTTATAGCAGAACAGTATGTAGTTACAGCTCTAGCAGCGTGTAATAGGAGCAGAAATATGGTGGCATAGGGCATGTTAAGACTGGTCCACAGGAAAGTAGGGGAAACCCTTGGGCATGGTGAATCCTATTTAGGAAGAAAGGCAGGAAAAATGAGGCAGAAAGCAAGTAGAAAAGTGCAAGAGTCATGTGTAGTCTTTACTACAAGAATTAACTTCACTAACGGGCCCTAAGAATGAACTCCAGTGCTTTCCCCTAAAGATCAGCTTTACTGGTGGGCCCCACGAATCCGTTGGTGAGCCCCATGAAGCAGCTTTACTGGTGGGACCCAAACACTCCCAATCCAAGACTGGCCTAGGGCGTGTGAACACTTGTAAACTATTCTGCAATACTAATGTATAGCAGAACAGTGTGCAGTTACAGCTCTCATATTACCCTAGCCTCTGGCCCCTGGCAGGGTGTAATAGGGGCAGTATGATAGCAGGTCTGGGGTACTTGACCACTAGGGGGAGCAATCACTTGTACACTATTGTGCAATACTAATGTATAGCAGGACAGTGTGCATTTACAGCCCTCATATGACACTGGCCTCTGGCTCCTGGCAGGGTGTAATAGGGGCAGTATGATATATGCCCCGGTCACTTGTACACTATTCTCTAATACTAATGTATAGCAGAACAGTGTGCAATTACAGCTCTCTTATTACATCAGCCTCTGGCATACGATGGTTAACTGGGGGGCTTATTGGCCCTTCCTG
>JAODAL010025861.1:0-57838 GCA_025379985.1 Phyllomedusa bahiana | reverse complement strand
GAACCCCCCAGCCCCGGGGGCCCCATACAAAAGGGGGTTTTACCCGGAGGGGGAAAGTGACACCCCTTCCGCCCGGGGCCCCATACCCCAGTAGGGTTAGAAAGGGGGGGGGGGGGTTTGACATCCGCCCCTTGGCTCCGGGGCCCCATACAATTGGGGTTTTAAGCGGGGTTGCGGGTGATACCCTTTAATTTCCGGGGGCCCCCCATAAAAACAGAAGGGGTTAAGCAGGGGTTCCAGTAACATCCGTCCTTTTTTGCAACCGATAAAACAAGGGGCAGTTCACCAAAAAAGGGATTTCCCTTTTCAGGGAGCAAATTTTCCCGCCGATCCAAAAGTAGTAGTGGTCATAATAATGTGACTTGGCTGCATAAATCCAGAGTCCCAACACGGGAAGGAAATTTAAATCTTTTTACATTTTGTTTTTTTAAACCCCCCAAAGTCCTCAGTTATTTTTTCCCACTTTTTCAGCCCACCTCAGCAGAAATAGTAAAAACCCCCCCTTTCCCCGGTTTTTTCCTGACCCCAAGGCCCCCCCCCCCCCCCGCTCTGGGAGCTCCACTGTCCCTGTGGGATCCTTCGTGATCAGCAATTTTTTAAACACCAAGCCCGCCCTTTAAACCGTCGCCAGTAATTGGAACAACGGGTAATTATTTAAAATTTTTTTACTTGTTCCTTGGGGGGACCCAAAATTTTAAAACAACCCAAAACACTCCCGGTTATTGGCGGGGGGGTTTTTCCCGCAAATGGGTCCCCCCCCCCCCCCCCGGGCGTTTTTGGGCATTCCCCCGCCCTAAAAATTTTGGGGGGGGGGGGGGGGCACAACCTGCTCCCAAGGGGGTTTTGGGGCCCCCAACCTGCCAAAAAAAATTTTTGGGGGGGCACAAACCGGCAACAGAGGGGGGGCACAAACCTTTGCAGCGGGAGGGGGGCATCTCCTGGCAAAAAGGGGGCACAAACCCTTTTCAAAAATTGGGGGGCTCCCCGGCAACAGAGGGGGCACAAACCTGGCTGAAAAGTGGGGGGGGTCAAAACCTGGCAACAAAGGGGGCACAAACCCGGGTTTACAATGGGGGCACAAACCCTGGCAACAAAGGAGGAAACTACCTGGTTCAATTTTGGGGGAGGGTCTACCTGGAAAACAGAGGGGGCACTACCTGGCTACAAGGGGGGCACTCCCTGGCAAAAAAGGGAGGCATCTACCTGGAAACCCAAAGGGGCACTACCCGGAAAAACAAAGGGGGAACCCCCCCTTTGCAAAAACAAAGGGGGGGAAATCTACCTGGCAAAAAAATTTTTGGCTCAAACCCCTGTCACGGGACCCGACTCCAAACCGGGTTTACAAAAGGGGGCTTTCAAACCTGGCAACAATGGGGAAACTCCCTTTCCCTACGGGGGGGTTTAACTATTTGGGCTACAAGGGGGCAAAAACCAGGGCTTTTGGGGGGTTTACTACCGGGTTAAAAAAGGGAAATTTCTACCTGGCTTTCTTTTTCCAAAACCCCCTTAAATGCATTTTAGGGGGAGGGGTTGGGGGCTTTTTAAAGGGGTTTTGGGGGCCCCCCAAAAAAATTTGGGCGGGGCCCCCATGCACTTTTTTTTTCCGGGCGACGCCTCCTCCCGCCCTCTAAAATTTCTCCTCCCTTTTTTCATTTAAAAAAGTTGGCAAAAATGGCCTTTTTTAATATGCAAGTACTACCAAAAACCACCCCCCCCTAAATTCCCCATGGGGGGAAAAGCAAAGGGTTTTGTTTTATTTGGTAATTTTGCTTTTTGGGGCCCCCCAATCTCCCCCATGCTTTTATACTGAGGTTTTTCCTGCATGCGGGTGTAAAAGGGTATTAATTTAAATTTTGCATTTTTTTATCATCTAATTTTTCCCCTACTTATGTAGTTGCGGGCCGGGAAAACAGCTGCCCCTTTGTTAATTTTTTCCCAAAAAACCCAATACCCCCCGAGCGCCTGCGGGCTGGGTTCAGCCCTAGCCCCCACCTTTTTGAGCTTTTGAATGTCCCCCCCAAAATTTTCCCATGTTTTTTTGAGTAAGAAATTTTCCCATTTTTTTTTTATTGTTTTTTTTTTTCCTTTTTTTTCCCTTTTGGGAAAACTTATTTTTTTTTACATAAAAACCCACGGGTTAAAAATCCCAGTTATCTTACAAAAGGGGAGTTGAATCCCACCGGTAAATCAGAAAATTATTACACCCCCTTAAAGGGGATACAACTATCAAGATGTTTCTTTTCACGTATTAAACAAGCAAAAAGAGAAAATTAAAATGGAATTTTTTTTTTTTTAAAATTTTGGGTGGTTGTTTTTTTTAAAAAAAAGAATTTTTTTAAAATTTTTTCCCCTATGTAAAATTCCTTCTGTGACCCAAAGATAGCACAAGGTGAAAAGGGTTTCTTGATGGCCCCTATTATCAGCACACCAAAAAACATGAAAAAAAACCCCCTTTCCCCAAAACCGGGAAAAATAATGCCCCCCCTTTAATTTCCTTTAAATAAATTGCTGGTAAAGGCCAAAAGACCTAGGGGTCTATCAAATCCGGTCAAGGAGAACAAAAGACGATAAATTATGTAAATTGTTTTACTATTTGTAATGAGACTACCCTAGAAAAAAGCACAGTTTAATTAAAGTGGATTATTTCAAAAGGGCCCTTTCCCGAAAAAAAATTGCGCACAAGAAAATTTTTTTTTTCCCAGGGGAATGGCTGAAAAAAGAAAAAAAAAATTGAAAAACTTTTTTTGAAAAAAAATTTTCCCCAGGAATTTTGGGTTTTAAAAAAAAAAAATAGCCCCCTTTCTAAACAGAAGTGTCATTTTTAAAAAGGGAAAACTTTTATTGCAAATCATTTGCCTAATGCCCCCAGGGGCCCTTTTCCTAAATCTTTTCTAGCCCGATCAAAAGAACAATAAAAAAGCAACCATTAGGGTAAATTACTTACTATTTGAAATTTTAGCCCCACCCGGAAATAAGCAAAACTGAATTAAATTTTAATTTTTAGTCTGAATGGCCTTTCAAAATTTTTAAATTTCACAAAAGAAAAGGACAAAAAATTTTTATAAAAAATTTGTAAGTCCCATGGGAAGCTGAAATAAGAAAAAAATTTTTTCAAAAATTTTTTTTTTTAAAAGTTTTCCAGGAATATTGGGGTTTTTTAAACCAAAAATACTCCTTTTTTACAAAGAGTTACGCAAAGCCCTCATTTTAAATTTCTTGAAACAATTTGGGGCCCTGATGTGAGATTAGTCTGAATAAACATTAAAAAAAATGAAATTTTCCCCAAAACTAAAAAAGGGACAAATTTTTAATTTTAAAAAAAATTTGTGTTTGGGCATGGGATTTCCCGGGGAAAATATAAAAAAAAATATTTGCAAAAATTATTTTTAAAAAAAAAGTTTTCCAGGAAAAATTTGGTTTTTTTAAAAAAAAAATTTTTTCGACAGAAATGCCCCCTTTAAAATTTACCGGGTATTGCTGATCATTGCCTAATGACCCAGTGGTCTAGTCTAATCTTATCTAGCCCCGGTCAAAAGAACAATAGAGCGATCATTATGTCATTACTTACTATTTGTAATTAGACTATCTAGGAATAAGCAGCAGCTGAATTAAAGTGAGATTAGTCTGAATGGCCATTCAGAAAATGTATTTCACAGATAGAAAAGGACAACATTTTTATAAGAAATTGTTAATTGCATCGGACTGCTGAAATAAGAAAAAATATTGCAAAAAATGTTTTCAATAAGTTTTCCAGGAATATTGGTTTTAACAAAAATACTCCTTTCTGATAGAAGTGTCCCTTTAATGGCAGTGTATAATACCTCCAAAAATAAGGCTAAACGATATCAATTTAAAGACTTATATGAGTTTTCTCACCAGGCAGTTTCACAGTCACAGCCAGCTTTAGAATCACACATTCTGTTCAAACTGTGGGGCGGTCTATCGCCGTGATGGACACATCAGCTCTGCTGTTTCTAGCTGTTCCTGCTACACTTACAACCAGGGCTGTGGAGTCAGAGCCCATTTTGCAGGAGTCGGATTCGTTCTGAAATGGACCATCTCCGACTCCCAAATTATAATAATAAATTGGTCCAGTTAGTTAAATTCAGAGACAAGAGCAAGAGGAATTGGGAACCCCAGTCAATAGTTTTACATGGCTTCACTAAAAAATTCCCTGAAGTTCATGAATCTTTACAGAACCTAGATAGCTTAAAGGGAACCTGTCACATAGGTTATGTCCCCCTTGCTGAGGGCAGCACAAGCCAGTGTCAGACCTGCTGTTTCCAGCGCTGTGTCCCTTATTCTGTAAGGTGCTGGAGTTTTATAGCATTTACCCCTCAAATCTTATTCATGAGCAGGTGTTAGCCCCGCCCACCAAAGACTAGCTCCGCCCACTTACAGTTATTCACATGTTTCTACCTATTCAAAGTAATAGGGTTATCAGTTGAGGTGGGCGGGGCAGGCCTCAGGTGGGCGGGGTTTGAAAAAAATGGACTCTTTGAATGACTCTTTTCTGGCTGAAAACTGAAGATTTGAGCATTAAATACTCTAAAACCCTTGCATCTTACAGAACAAGGGACACAGCGCTGGAAACAGCAGGTCTGACACTGGATTGTGCTTTCCTCAGCATCTTACAGAATAAGGGGCACAGTGCTGGAAACAGCAGGTCTGACACTGGCTTGTGCTGTCCTCAGCATCTTACAGAATAAGGGACACAGCGCTGGAAACAGCAGGTCTGACACTGGCTTGTGCTGTCCTCAGCATCTTACAGAATAAGGGGCACAGCGCTGGAAACAGCAGGTCTGACACTGGCTTGTGCTGTCCTCAGCATCTTACAGAATAAGGGGCACAGCGCTGGAAACAGCAGGTCTGACACTGGCTTGTGCTGTCCTCAGCATCTTACAGAATAAGGGACACAGCGCTGGAAACAGCAGGTCTGACACTGTCTTGTGCTGACCTCAGCATCTTACAGAATAAGGTACACAGCGCTGGGATCAGCGGGTCTGACACTGGATTGTGCTGTCCTCAGCATCTTACAGAATAATGGACACAGCGCTGGAAACAGCAGGTCTGACAGTAGCTTGTGCTGTCCTCAGCATCTTACAGAATAAGGGGCACAGCGGAACGCATGAGACACAGCTGTGCTTCCTCAGCATCTAAGATAAGGGCACTAGGCCTGAAACAGCAGTCTGACACTGCTTGTGCTGCCTCAGCATCTTACAGAATAAGGGACACAGCGCTGGAAACAGCAGGTCTGACACTGGCTTGTGCTGTCCTCAGCATCTTACAGAATAAGGGACACAGCGCTGGAAACAGCAGGTCTGACACTGGCTTGTGCTGCCCTCAGCAAGGGGGGCATAAACTATGTGACAGGTTCTCTTTAAGTAATGTGAATAAATTACCAACTGTGAAGTAAATATGATAAAAACAGTCCAAAAGTGGTCTTTTCCATTTTGCACCCACTATTCACCAATATTACCCAGGTGTGCGTAACCATTTATTTATAGATCAAACAGATAAGAAGACACACAATTCATTCATAAGGTTTCATCATTCTGTGTGACGGGTTTTCTGCAGAAATTTCCAGACAGGATGACATGGAGGCACCAATTACCACGTCTGGAAAATAGCTTGTGCAGAGCTTTTTAGAAAAGCAATAGTACAATTGACCAGACACGACGCCTTAAGGCTCAAGCATTGGGTCAGGCTTGCTCCCGCACCTTTCTTAATTGTATATTGACGTAAATGTGGTAACAATTTCTTATATATGACACAATAAACAAGTTATAAAAGTAACATCAAACAGATCACATTTAGGGTACGTTCACACGGTGTTTTTGGATACGATTTTGGATCCGTGTGGGACCCGAAAATCGTATCCAAAAACATAGCGTCGATCGGATCCAACACGCTGCTGAGTGTTGGATGCAGCAAGATCACACCCTATACCTTATTATAGGGATCCTGCTGCGTCTTTCGGACCAAGAATTGACACGTCGAAAGACGGATCCGAAAAAACACAAGTAAACACGGATCGGCGATCACTCGTCTGAACGCTGATACGTGTTTTACATTGCGAGCAGTATAAAATCACACTGCTCATTGTCAGATGCGTGTTAGGGTCCGTCTAGGCAGACCCAAACACGCATCCAACAGCGTATGTTCACACAAAATGCCGTGTGGACATATCCTTAGGGTAAATATCAGATGTGTTGGACATTTGAACTTTGACCCCTTGGAACCATCTTCCATACATTGGCACAGGGAGTGTATGGATCGGGATCAGGAGCTGTGCCCACTTAGTGTGCAATGGATACCCTGCTGACACTGTGCTGCAACACCTGCCATTATACATCTAGCATATGGCAATTTCCCCAGGTCTCCCCTCTGCAGGCTCCATCTCTAGATTTCAGTTGCCTTTGAGGTAGTGAGTGGGAAATAGCTGTTATGATGTGTTCCATGCAAGACACACACAACTCAAAATATATCTCTAGAGCACACCCTCAGAAGTTGCATGGAGGTCACTTGCCAGAGATGTCTCTATATCTCTGCCTCTGACTTCAACAACCCTCCGTCTACTCCTTCCCCTCTTCATAGACTTCTATGGGCAGCATGTAACCTAATTCCTCTGTCAGCAGTGCTGAGGAGAGACCGGGAAGAGGGGTAGACAGAGATGAGGGAGGAGATGTAGGGGGGGAGCCGCGCTGTGGAGAGACCGGGTAGGGTGGTAGACAGATGAGGGAGGAGATGTAGGGGGTTCAGCGCTGTGGAGACCAGGTAGGGTGGTAAACAGAGATGAGGGAGGAGATGTAGGGGGTGCAGTGCTGTGGTGAGACCAGGTAGGGTGGTAGACAGAGATGAGGGAGGAGATGTAGGGGGTGCAGCACTGTGGAGAGAGCGGGTAGGGTGTATATTGAGATGAGGGAGGAGATGTAGAGGGTGCAGCGCTGTGGAAAGAGCAGGAAGGGTGGTAGACAGAGATGAGGGAGGAGATGTAGGGGGTGCAGCGCTGTGGAGAGAGTAGGTAGGGTGGTAGACAGAGATGAGGGAGGAGATGTAGGGGGGGAGCAGCGCTGTGGAGAGGCCAGGTAGGATGGTACAGAGATGAGAGAGGAGATGTAGGGGGTGCAGCGCTGTGGAGACCAGGTAGGGTGGTAGACAGAGATGAGAGAGGAGATGTAGGGGGTGCAGTGCTGTGGAGAGACGAGTAGGGTGGTAGACAGAGATGAGCGCGGAGCTGTAGGGGGTGCAGCGCTGTGGAGAGTCCAGGTAGGGTGGTAGACAGAGATGAGGGAGGTGATGTAGGTGGTACAGCACTGTGGAGAGAGTGGGTAGGGTGGTAGACAGAGATGAGGGAGGAGATGTAAGGGGTGCAGCGCTGTGGAGAGACCAGGTAGGGTGGTAGACAGAGATGAGGGAGGAGATGTAGGGGGTGCAGCGCTGTGGAGAGACGAGGTAGGGTGGTAGACAGAGATGAGGGAGGAGACGTAGGGGGTGCGGCACTGTGGAGAGACGGGGTAGGGTGGTAGACACAGATGAGGGAGGAGATGTAGGGACTGCAGCACTGTTGAGAGACTGGGTAGGTGGTAAATAGAGATGAGGGAGGAGATGTAGGGGGGTGCAGCGCTGTGGAGAGACCGGGTAGGGTGGTAGACAGATGAGGGAGGAGATGTAGGGGGTGCAGCGCTGTGGAGACCAGGTAGGGTGGTAGACAGAGATGAGGGAGGAGATGTAGGGGGTGCAGCGCTGTGGAGAAACCGGGTAGGGTGGTAGACAGAGATGAGGGAGGAGATGTAGGGGGTGCAGCGCTGTGGAGAGCTTTATGGGTGAGAGTGATGAGTTTCTGTTGTATTCTGCACTGAGTGGGCAACCAGTGCAGTGACTGACACAGGGTAGAGGCATCAGTATAGCGGCTGGAAAGAAGGATGAGCCTGACTCCTGTATTCAGGACAGATTGGAGAGGGGAGAGTTTGCAGAGAGGGAGACCAATAAGTAAAGAGTTACAGTAGTCAAGACGAGAAAGAATAAGGGCGATAATAAGAGTTTTTGCTGTTCCAACAGTGCAAATTGGAGTAGATTTGGGAAAAGTTTTAAGGTGCAGATGACAAGAGCGGGTAAAGAGATGTAGAAGACCATTTGTTTGGTAATCTCAGAATGGTTACTCTTTATCTGACTGCTAAATATATTGGGCACACATGATGTTGCAGACAATTTCTCTCAAAATTTTTCACTTTCATAATAATTTCAGAGCTCAGTAAGCCACATCTCAAACACTGGAAAGACCAACATAGACGTCACCTGGGTCGCCCCAGCTTCCAATGCCGCAGACATTCAAATCAGGTAAGAGACTTTCCAGAAAACTGTACATTATGTAACCAGGTACAGGCAGTCCCCGACTTACATCGATCCGACTTACATACGTCCCCTAGTTACAAACGGAGACTCATGGGGCGTGGCTGGCATCACACACTGAGTCACGCCCCATAATAACCAAGTGCCAGCACGCCACAGCTGCACATGAGATAAAGAACGTTAGGTGAAATCTTCTAAAAAAGGGCACAGACAGCAAAACAAATGTAAAAACTGTTCTCTGCACTATCCAAAACTAACTTTTTTTTGCTGGAATTACATTTAATAAAAATACCTGTCCCGACTTGCATACAATTTAAACTTAAAGGGGTTTTGCCACGATCTCATTTCATACCTCCTGCATCCAGCTCTTCAGCTCTGTGTGCTCAGAAGGGGGGCGTGTGTGATTTTTTTGGGAATTGCCTATCATGTGACCCAGCAGGATGACATCACCAGGCCTTTCCTCTCTGTAGTCAAAGAAAGGTCTGTTTATGTGTAGAACTGTGAGTAGCTACATTGTAGCTCAGAGGTAAAACTTTTGCCTCACAGCACAAGGGTCCTCGGTTCAAATCCCCGCAGGAACCAAACCTGTGTATTTTTATTTTTCTCTTTATGAATGCACAAACCTGATTGAGGTTTTTTTTTAAATTTATTTGCATTGTTTGACTAATTACTAAGGAGAAGAGAGGACAGGAGGTGAGTGACAGCACCGGGGGTTGAACACTCGCTCAGCAGGGTGGGTGTGTGATTACTAAAGACTACAGAGGACAGGAGTAGAATGACAGCACCTGGGGTTGAACACTCCCTCAGCAGTGAGTGTGTGTGATTACTAAGGATTACAGAGGACAGGAGTAGAATGACAGCACCTGGGGTTGAACACTCAGTAGCTGCCTGAGAGGAGAGGTGATGTCTGAGCATGTGCGACGAGGAGTGAGGAGCTCTCAGCTCTGGTCGTATCCCCTGGAGACGAGCTGTAAACAATGGATCACTAAAGGAGCAGCTAAAACAAAAACGGTGCAGAATTTTTAATAATAATGAATGGTGAAAATGTTTATTATTTAATTTGCAAACTTCCCACGTCAATTTTACTTTGTGGCAAAACCCCTTTAAGGACAAACCTACAGTCCCTATCCCGTTTGTAACCCGGGGACTGCCTGTATTTGGCAAATAAAGAATTAGACCAAAAAATTGCAAAAATCACTGTATGTATCTTATAGAGCTACCGTTGTACAAACTGAGAAGGTGTTCTGGACGAATGTGGTAAGTGCAAAGATTGCATATGTTACCTTAAGCAACACTGCCGCCACCACAGTGGGCAATCCATCAACTACCAATACTACAGCGGGAAATCCATCAACTACCAATACCACAGTGGGAAATTCATCCAGTACAACAGTGACAACAGGAAAGACCACAACTACCTCCAAACCGAGTTCCAATACTGGAGTCCAACATGTAAGTCTACTTACCCGGTTCATGTCCAGGCCTTTTACCTTCCATCCTGATCAGGCTTTTCTTCCTTGTCTTTAGTACACACGGGTTTGAACGCTATAACGCTTCCTTGCATTCTGTTATTCTATAATTTTTTCCCTTCTTTTCTGTGATATGTAAGGCTTTATTTTTATCTAACTTTCACTTTAGTTTATATTTTTAAAAATGAGAGGGAAAATAGTAAAAAAAATTAGTCTGTTCTTCACAATTTTTTTAACCCCTTAACAACCGTGCACCGTCTTTTGGTGTCGCTGTAGACCTGAGGGTTTGCGGCGCCCCGCGCCGCAACTGCACTGGGATTGGGGCTGTACTACACAGCCCTGATCCCAGAGCATCTCCTGCGAGTACCGGGGTGCGGAGGAAACCTCCGCAACCCGATGCTTTAACCCTTTGATTACGGCGGTGCGTTACCGCAGCGCAATCAAAGGGTTTCCCCTGCTCTGTCGGGTGATCGGAACACCCCGGGGACCCGACAGAGCCGGGGGAAAGGCTGCACAGTCAGCCCCGGGGACCTAGAGTGGCCCCAGAGCTGTCTGTGTAAACAAGCCAGTGATCAGGCCGCCTGGGGTGCTGTCCTGATCACTGCCTGTGTCAGACTGACACAGATTATAATGTATTAGCATATATGAATATGCTAATACATTACTAAGAGTAAAAAAATTTTTTTCAAAAATGTAAAACAGTTCTCCCTTCAGGGGATTTAAAAAAAAAAGTAAAAAAAAACATAAAAAGTGTAAAAAAAAATAAAAAAAAAATAATAAAATAAAAATTTAATAAAAGATAATTGTGCATAAATTACACACACACAAAAACCTACACATATTAGGTATCCACATGGCCTTAATCACCTGTAGAATTAATCAAACAAGTTATTACGTGTGAAATATGAACGGTAAAAAAAAAAACCAAAAAAAAAAAACAAATTCTGCAATTATTTATAAGTGAACTTAAACTATTCCCCCATAAAGTACAACTTGTCTCGAATAAACGAGACCTCATATCAACTGCGTCATTGAAATAATAAAAAAGTTACAACGTTGAAACCAAGGAGGCAAAAACTGAAAAAATGTTCTGGTTATTAACTACTTTTCAGGCCTGGGAGTTAAGGGGTTAAATAGCAAAACTGGTGTTAAAATAAATTGTGTACAGTAATTACGTCTCCTTTTCATCACAGATGTTTATCTATAGGTGATTTTAGGGTTGTCGGGGACAGCGCTATAAGTTGCAGTTTGGGCTGTCAGTTTTTTTTATTAATACTTTATTTCCTGTGTGACTATTTATAAATTTTTTTATGTGTCTCCTTTGTCTAAGTGCGCACTCCGAATGAATGTTTTAAAAATGGCTGTGCAGAGTTAAATCACCACTGCCCAGATAAAGTCAATGGGTGGTGGTCATGTAGTTCATTTGCCACCTCATGTTAAAGAGAACCTGTCACATAGTTTTTGCCCCCCCTGGCTGAGGACAGAACAAGCTAGTGACAGACCTGCTGTTTCCAGCTCTGTGTCCCTTATTCTGTAAGATGCAGGAGTTTTCGTGTATTTAATGCTCAGACCTGCTGTTCCCAGTGCTGTGCCCCTTATTCTGTAAGATGCAGCAGTTTTAGAGCATTTACCCCTCAAATCTTATTCATGAGCAGGTGTTAGCCCCACCCACCACAGCCTAGCCCCGCCCACTGACAGTTATTCACATGTTTCTACCTATTCAAAGTAATAGGTTTATCAGTTGAGGTGGGTGGGGCTAGCCTCAGGTGGGCGGGGTTGGAAAAAAACTGACTCCTTGAAGGACTCTTCGAGTGACTCTTCTGGCTGAAAACTGCAGATTTGAGCATTAAATACACGAAAACTACAGCATCTTACAGAATAAGGGGCACAGGGCTGGAAACAGCAGGTCTGACACTAGCTTGTGCTGCCCTCAGCAAGGGGGGTATAATCTATGTGACAGGTTCCCTTTAACAGCTCTGTTTCCAGCGCAGCTCCTGCAAACGCCGGGGTGCGGGGGAAACCTCCTAACCCCGGTGCTTAACCCTTGTATTGTTGCGGTTCGTGACCGCAGCATAATCAAAAGGCTTTCCCCTGCTCTTTCGGGTGATCGGGACTCCAGTGACCCGACAGAGCCCGGGCAACGGCTACACAGTCAGCCCTGGAGACCTAGAGTAGCCCCAGGGCTGTCTATCAAGCCAGGTATCAGGGCAGACTGTGTGCTGCCCTGATCACTGCCTGTGTCAGCCCTGGAGACCTAGAGTAGCCCCAGGGCTGTCTATCAAGCCAGGTTCAGGGAGATTGGTCTGCCTGATCCCTGTTTGTGTCAGACTGACAGATTATAATGTATTAGCATATATGAATATTCTAATACATTACTAAGTCTAAAGAAAAAAATTTAAAACAATTCTCCCTTCATGGGATTTAAAAACAGGGAAAAAAACATTAAAAAGTGTACCAAAACCCAAAAAATTTAATAAAAATAAATATTTCACAAAAAATTATTGTGCATACATTACACACAAAAAAAATACACATATCAGGTATCTAACAAGTTATTAAGTGTGAAATGTGAATGGTGTAAAAAATTATTAAAACAAAAAAATGTGGAAAAAAAATTGAAAAAAATTCTGCAGTCATTTATAAGTGGACTTCAACTATTCCCCCAAAAAGTACAACTTGTCCCGAATAAAACGAGGCCTCATACAACTGCGTCATAGAAAAATTGAATGGTGTAAAAATAATTAAAACCAAAAAATTTGAAAAAAAAATTTGAAAAAAATTCTGCAATAATTTGTAAGTGAACTTCAACTATTCCCCCAAAAAGTACAACTTGTCCCGAATAAAACGAAGCCTCATCAACTGCTTTCATAAAAAAAAAAAAAAAATTTTCTGACTGTTGAAAGGGCAAAAACAAAAAAAAATGTGCGGGTTTTCATTTGACTATTTTTCGGGCGTTTGGGCTTCAGGGGTTAACTTGGCCGGGCTCTTCCAGCAGTAATGCGCCCAGTTTTGTTGTCTAAAAAATGTATAGAATCATACGGTTGTGGAGTAACACGGCTCCAGAACGCCCCCACATCCCTTTTCGCATTTAAAAGTCCCCAAAATGGCAAACCCACCCTTTTTGGGGGTGCGCCTGTCAAAACATCCAGAGAACCCGGGCAAGGGGCAGTTTTGGGGCAAAAGCAAACCCAATATGCCGCCCCTCCCGATCATAGGGTGTCACCCCTAGATTCTATGTTTTACACTTAAAGATTATTGCCTGCAAAATATTCGCAATTTTTCTTGCAAATTTTTTCCCAAATAAAAGGGAAAGGTTTTTTGAAAGGAAAGGGAAAGGGTTTTCCGTCTTTCATTACCCTTTCTTATATAATTTTTTTTGTGGGTTTTCCCTTCCCTTTTTCCCCGGCAGACTTGGCCCCCTTGGGAAGGGGTTGCTCCTTTTCCTGTTTCTGTCGCGATCGTTTCTTTACTGGCTTGATGACGTTCTCAGAGCAGGGGATCCCAGGACCCCCTCTGAATTTCGGAAAAATTTGGGAAACAAATTTTGGAAAAACATTTAAATTTCTTTTAAAAAGAAGACATGAAGTCTGATGGAAACAATAAAAACTGAGAGTGACAATAAAAACCCAAAAAAACCCAAATTTTCATTTAACATTTTACTTTAAAAAAACCCGTGTATTTGTGCAGGGGCACATTGGAAAGGGGGGTCTAAGCGCCCCTTACGGGCGTGGGGGTACTACATGTTTCCCGTACTGCCTTAAATTTTTGTGAGGGCATGCAGTGATTGGGGGTTATAGTCCTCTCTACAGGGACAGTTTCGGGGGTTTCTAAAATGTCCTTGTACTACTCTTACATGTTTTAGTGGGTGCTTGCAGTGATTTGGTGACCTTTTAGCGATCTCTACAGTTTCAAATGGGGGTTTCCCACAAGTCCGGGATGCTCTTTCATCTATTAGTGGGTTTCTTTCAGTGATTTTGGGGATTTTATAGGGTCCTCTCTTAAGTACAGTGCGGTAATTTCAAGTCCTGTACTGCTTTAAATGTATTAGTGGGGGTGCATTCATTTAAATTTGGGGGTCTATAGCGCCTCTCTGCAGTTTCATTTCGGGGGACTTAAAAGTCCTTACGGGTTTTTCATGTATTAAATGCAGTGCATAGTGATTGGTGGTTTTATAGCACCTCTTTTTCAGTGGGGGTGCAGTAAATTTTTAAAGTCCCGTAATGGTCTTACATTTTTAAATTTGTGGTTGGGGCATGCAGTGATTTGGTCTAAAAGCGCCCCCTCTTTCCGAAAAGTGGGAAATACATTTTTTTTCCTTTTTCCTTACATGTATTTGTGGGGGTGCATGCGAGGTTTTTTGGGGGGGTCTAAGCGCCTCTCTAAAGTACCCGTGGGGGAACTTTCAGTCCTTGGGGTTAAAAGTTTTGTTTTCAAAGTATTAGTGAGGTGCATTAAATGATTGATGGTCTAAAGTGCCTCTAAGAGTACAGTGCGGTACCAAAAATGCCGTATGCTCTTTCTTTTATTAGTGAGGTCATGCAGCGATTGGTGGTCCAAGGGAACCCCCTCTCCCGTACAAAATGGGTACTAAAATTTCCTGAAAATCTCTTACCCTGTATTAGTTTAGGGCATGCAATGATTGGTGGGGCTAATTTGCTCCTCTTACAGTGCGGGGCGGGACCCACATGTCCTGACTGCACTTACTGTATTAAATGAGTGCATGCGTGATTGGCAGTCTATGGAAACCCCTCTACAGTTTTCATTCGGTACTACATGTCCGTACTGCCCCCTTACATGTTTTAGTGAAAAGGGGCCCCGCAGTGAAATTGGGGACTTTAGCGCCTCTCCTACAGTAAAAGTGCGGTACTTTCATGTTTTGTACTGCTCTTTCTTTTATTTGTGGGGCTTTCAGTTGATTGGCGGTCTAAAAGCCGGGCCTCCCTAAAAAGTACAGTGTGGTAATACTGTCCTGTAAAATGGGCCCCTTTCATGAAAATTTGTGTGGGGCATGCAGTGATTGGCAATCAAAAAGCACCCCTTACAGGGATAAAATGCCCGGGACACATGTCCTTTTACTGTTTTACATGTATTAGTGATGTGCATGCAGTGGGTTGGGGTTATGCGCCCCTCCCACGTACAGTGGGGGTAATACATGTCCCCGTATTTCTCCCTTACATGTATTAGTGAGGGAATTTCAGTGGGTTGGGGGGTTTATCGCCTCTCTATAGGTACAGTCAGTACTAAATTTCCTGTAAATGCTCTTAAAAAGATTAGTGAGGTGCATTTCGTGATTGCGGTCTATAACACCTCTCTACAGTACAGTGCGGTACTACCCTGCTTGTACTGCTTTACATGTATTTGTGAGGGGCATTTCAATTTTTTGGTGGTCCTTTTTAAAAGGCCCTCTTTCTAAATACCGTGCGGGGACTAATTTTTCCCGTAATGCTCTTACATTTTATTATTGAAGTGCATGCAGTGATTTGGGGGTTAATTTGCACCTCTCTACAGTATAGTGCGGTACTACATATCCTGCACTGCTTTTACATTTATTAGTGAAGTTTCATGAAGTGATTGGTTGGGTTTTAGCAACCCCTTTTTACAGTACAGTGCGGGACTACCTGTCCGTTTACCCGCTCTTCCCTGTATTAGTGAGGGTTTAAAAGCAGTATTGGCGGTCTAAAAGTGCCCTTACCAGTTTCAGTGAGGGGTTTACCAAAGGCCGTACTGCCCCTTTTTATTATTAGTTTAGGGGCAATTTCAGTGAATTTGGGGGTTTTATAGTTGGGCCCCTCTAGAGTACAGTTCGATACTACATTGACCCCTGTATTGCCCCTTAAAATTATAAGTGAAAAAGCATGTAAATTTATTGGGGGATCTATAGCAACCCCTACAGTACAGTGCGGGACTACATAACCTGCACTGCTCTTACATGTATTAATGAGGTGCATGCAGTGATTGGGGGTCTATTTGGGTTTACCCCCCTAAGTTTCAGTGCGGTAAACCACATGTCCTGTTTTGCTCTTTTAAAGTATTAGTGAGGTGAGCAGTGATTGGTGGTCTAAATTTGCGCCTCTCTACGTACCCGTGCGGGCTTTCTTTTCCCTTTTCTGCTCTTACATGTTTTAGTAAAGGTGCTTTCATTTAAATTTTCGCTCTATAGCGTCTCTCTAAAAGTAAAAGGGCGGTACTACATGTCCTTACTGCTTTTTGCATGATTTGTGAGGGGCCCTGCAGTTTTTGGCGGTCCTATACGGGCCCCTCTAGAGTACAGTGCGATACCCACTGTCCTGAAATGTCTTTCATGTAAAGTGAGGTGCATGCAGTGATTGGTTGGGGTATAGCACCTCCCTAGAGGGACAGTGGTTTGGGACTACATTTTCCCCGTACTGCCCCTTACATGTATAAGTTTGGGGGCCCTGCAGGATTGGGGGGGTTTTTAGCGGGCCCTCTTACGTACAATGCGGTACTACATGTCCTGTATTGCTTTTTCATGTATCATGAGGTGCTGCAGTTTTAGTTTGTAGCGCCTCTCTACAGTACAGTGTGGTACTACATGTCCTGTACAACTCTTACATGTATTAGTGAGGTGCATGCAGTGATTTGTGGTCTATAGCGCCTCCCTACAGTACAGTGCGGTACTACATGTCCTGTACTGCTCTTACATGTATTAGTGAGGTGCATGCAGTGATTGGCAGTTTGACTACTGGCTATGACCGTAATAAGATAAAATTTTCCTATGTATTCACCTCTTCCACTGCCACCATTCCAGAACCGCCAGAGCTCCTGTGTCTACGCTTGGTCCCCAAGAAACAATATTATGGTCATCGCTCATGACTATGAGCCAATCACTGCCCTCACTGGTTTCGTGCCATGGATGCAAGCACTGACCACTCTGGTCAATAATTGACTGTCGGTCACATGACCAAATCTCAGAAAATCCCTGTTGACTCTGGTGGACGGTTGGCCGAAGCCCAGGAGGTGTTTTTGCATTTGACATACATGTATCAGCTTCATATACCTATAAGGAAGTCAACATATAAATTTTAAAAACAAGCAATGATTAAATCACTTCATGGTCGGAGATGCAATCGTTCAAAAATTATGCATGAATAAAAATAGAAAAAGAGAAATCCTTCACGGCACTCACCATTCTTCACATAAAATGCTATTTATTTAGGCTTACTTGACATATAGGGCATACGGGAGTGAGAGCGACAGAAAGGCAACAGCCGTTTCGCGTGAAACCACACTTCCTCTAAGCCTACGGTGAACTTGCATCATCACGCTTTTATGTCCACCTGTATCTGTCAATCAACATTAAATTACATACAAAAGTTACAAAAACAAACATATTATAAAAAACGATGAAAATCATTCCGATCATTGAGGCCAAGTGGACCCAGCGCCTCTGTGCGCAGGATCCAACTTTGCTTCACACTGTAATAATTTTGTGTGCCTATCCATACCATCCAAAGGCAAAAGGGGATTTTTTGTAGACCTGAAAATTTAACCCCTGCTGTGTCATTCCATGGGAAATCTCTCATATGGTCTATCCATCTCGGAGCTCCCTTTTCCGCCCCCCTAAGAGAAAAAGATGTTCCCTAACTCTTTTGTGTAGTGGTCTAATAGTTTTTCCAATATAAAATTAGACCACATGGGCCCAAAGGCATAGACCACAAAGTCCGATTTACAGGTAATAAAATGTTTCGTTTTATGTACATATTTTCCCAACTTCAATGTTGTACTATCATCGAAAAATTTACAATAAGAACAATTCCTACATCTATGGTTACCGATAGGTACACCTTTTTCCAACCAACTAGAAGCTGTACTTGTTGGTTGGAAAAAAATGGCCGTGAGCGATATTGCTTCTGCTTATTCCAGGAAAAGACGCAATCAAAATCATAGTCTATTTTGTCCCGAATAAATTTATCTCGTTTCCTCTCCTTAATCTCATTCTGTATGGGTATCAATCGTCCTTCCATTTTCATAGAGAAAAACCGATCAAACCTTATTGGTACTTTCTACCTAAAATCCACAAATCCCTACAAAATCCTCCCGGTCGTCCCATAGTCTCCTGTAAAAGGTTCCCTTACGGAATCAATTTCCAAGAATTTAGATTGGTACCTCCGCCCACTGCTTGCTAGTGTGCCATCTTATTTATTGGATACTAAGACCTTGTTTTGTATAATCTTTCAGATTTAACTGTGGTCCTGAGGATAGATTATTTACCATTGACGTGGTTAGCTGTATACTAGGATTAGACATGAAGATGGCATTAGTACAGTGAGACTTTTTTGAAAAGAAAGGAGGTGAAAATAGCCATGTTGAATTTGTATGTAGGCTATTGGAATTTCGTTCGAATTACAAACATTTATGTTTGGACAGGAGTGGTATATACAGACAGTAGGCACGGCGATGGGTACGCCGGTAGCTCCGACTCTAGCTAATTTGTTTTTGGCAATATGGGAGGAGAAATATGTATACAACACTATTAATCCCTATGTCAAATACATAAAGCATTGGTCACGTTTTATAGATGACGTCATTGGGTTTTTGGTCTGGAAGTGCAGAACAATTCCAAGAGTTCGTTTGATATATAAATTGTAACGACTTAAATATGACTTTCACAGCACAATGTGAGGATAAAGAGATACAGTTTTTTGGATGTGAAAAATCAAAATTTAAAGATGGAGACAAAATATTAACACAAGGGTATCCGAAAGCCAACTGCCACAAATTCAGTGTTACATAGTAAAAAGTTTTCATCCTCATCATGTAATTTTCAGAATTCCCCTATGGCCAGTTCTTACGTCTTAGGAGGAACAACACGGAATACTCTGATTATTTGGCCCAGTCTTTGGATCTAAGGGAAAAGATTGCGTGATAGAGGCTATAGTGAAAAAATGCTACGTCCTGCTTTTAAAAAAGCGAGTGAGCAGGATAGAGATAGTCTTTTCAACCAAAATCATTAAAAAGAAGAAAGAGAAAAAGAACAGATGTATCTTCTCATTTCAATACTGCCCTTTGGCAGACCAAATAAACGTTTCCATAAATCGTTTTTTGGTACTTGCTGAGTAATGATACTACTCTCCAGGAGAAAACACAATCTCCGCCTCTTATCTCGTTTCGTCGAACCACTAATCTCAGAGATGAATTAGTTAAAGGGAGATTAACAAGTACAGCTTCTAGTTGGTTGGAAAAAGGTGTACCTATCGGTAACCATAGATGTAGGAATTGTTCTTATTGTAAATTTTTCGATGATAGTACAACATTGAAGTTGGGAAAATATGTACATAAAAAGAAACATTTTATTACCTGTAAATCGGACTTTGTGGTCTATGCCCTTTTTTTGGGGCCCATGTGGTCCCATTTTATATTGGAAAAACTATAGACCACTACACAAAAGAGTTAGGGAACATTTTTTCTCTTAGGAGCGAAAAGGGAGCTCCGAGATGGATAGCCCCCTATGAGAGATGCCCATGGGAATGACACAGCAGAGTTAAATTTGAGGTCTACAAAGAATCCTTATGCCTTTGGATGGTATGGATAGGCACACCCAAAAAATTACAGTGTGAAGCACGTTGGATCCTGCGCACAGAGGCGCTGGGTCCACTTGGGCCCCAATGATCGGAATGATCTTTTATCGTTTTTATAATATGTTTGTTTTTTGTAACTTTTGTATGTAATTTAATGTTGATTGACAAGATACGGTGGACATAAAAGCGTGATGACGCAAGTTCACCGTAGGCCTTAGAGGAACGTTGGGCTCACGCGAAACGGCTGTTTTCCTTTCTGTCGCTCTCACTCCCGTATGCCCTGTAAAGTCAAGTAAGCCTAAATAAATAGCATTTTATGTGAAGAATGGTTTAGTGCCGTGAAGGATTTCTCTTTTTTTATTTTTTTATTCATGCATAGACTTATACTGGTTCTTATAATTTCACTGATCACCTAACTCAGTGCTAATTAGTTAGTTTGCATGCAGCTGTGTATCCGGAGATCCCACTAGTTGTTGCCTTGCAGTGTAGTGCCGAGGCTGTTTTTCTTTTTGTTTTGCTTGGGTTCAAAAATTATATCTTTCTATAGTACTAAAGAGCCTAAGGGTTGTGCTACAATCAGCAGAGAGACTTTGCTCTGAAATAATAAAGGTTAATGGGGTTGTCTGGTTTTGAAAAAACACTGCAGTGTAAGGCCGTCTTAACAGCATTATGGGCCCCTGTGCATAGCAATATAGTGGGCCCGGCCCTTGTACCTGACACAACACCAAGCCATGCCTCTAGCCATACCCCAACATGACACCACATGAGGCCATGCCTCTAAACACTCCAAAGCACACCCACATCATCATGCTGCCGATGTCGGGACACCCAGACGACATCTTGTAGGCAGCCTACAAGATTAAAGGGGATTTATCGCTTCATCAGTTCGTGTGTTTCATTGTATTTTCAGTTTCTCAGCTCTACAAATTCAGGGGCGTTCTTCCCCCTCCCAGATGGGTGCTTCTTAACTGAAGGGGGATGACATCATCCCCCCCTTCACTGTTCATGCTCGCTCCCGAGTCAGTGTGCTCCCACCCCCTCTGTCTGGGTCCACATGCCACTGTGTCGTTCCTCTCTCTATGCAGTCTAATTTTGTAAGAGCTGTTTACATAGCAAAGCCCTGCATTCAGTCTAGACAGTCTTCTATGAACTCAGAGCACTGATCTTTTCTCCTCTCACAGCTGGAGGTTTGTTACAGTTGAATCCAGTCTTCTATGAACTCATCCAGAGCAGCACAGATCTGTCTCCCTTCTATGTTTACATGCAGCAGCATTAAGGCACCAAGGCACAATTCTGCTGTTTTCTGATTGTAGAAGCAACTGCAGGGTTACTGTGGAGCTTCTGGCTGTGCAGAGAGAAATGTTGCCGGCCCCTTATTCTGAGTGAGAGAGGGCAGGAATGCGTGCTCCCGTGAATACGACCGGGGGCCAGAAAGAATGTAAATTAGTAGAGCTGTCAGCCAATGAAATGAAAGGAGGTGGGATCCGACCAGCACTGGGGAACAGTGTTTGCAGAAAACAAAGATAAGGGAGACAGTGAAAACAAGACAGCTTTGCTAATGACATCCAATTGCAAAGTTGCTAGTTTTCACTGTCACCTTATTCTGAAGACCATTTAATGTAATGATACAACCCATTTAATTGGCAGAGAAGGAAGCCGATGGCTTCCTGCTCCACCATAGTTTTTAACTGTTTTTACATCCTAAGAAACACAAACAGTTAAATAAGCAAAGCCAACCAAGGAATCCAGGGCAAATGTCTTGGATTACTGGGACGTAAATTCACCACTTGGGGGGCGCTATAATTGTGGGGGCCCCAGGCAACTAGCTAGTGTGCCCAATGGATATGATGGTCCTGCTGCCGTGAACCAGGCAGGGGGTGAAATAGAAAAAATTGAAAACACCTCTCCAATCGGTCCATTCAAACACTGAGCCCTGGTAGCCAGGCACCTACCAATGATATCAGCACCATTGGCTTGTGACCCTACAAACAATCACAGGCTTCAGCGATCACGTGCCATTCAAAGAGGAAGAGACTACGGAGACCTGTGATTGGCTGCAGAGTCATGTGAACAGTGAACGGGACATCATATATATATATATAACTATGGATGGATGGATTAAGTTGGACCATACAGCCATTGGTGACATTATAGAGCTATGCAGTGCATGCTGCTCACCAGTTTTTTATGTATTATACTTTTGTGATGTCTGTATAATGCAGTTAACTCTCTTTTTTTTTCCGCTGATGAACCATTGGATTTTATATCGATCAGTTAATATTAGTGTAGGGGTAGCCATCTAGGTTGGGGGTCGTCCTTTTAGGGGCGGTATCCCTGCTGTATAGGCAAGGCCAGAGAACATTTTAGATGCTTTAATAGCAATGGTAATACTCTACCCTTCGTCACCAAAGCATTATAGATGCTTTGGTGACTATGTCCTTTTTGACTCTTTTTAATGTCTATAGAGTGCTACTGATGTTGTATTGTGTTTGCACAGCATTTGACTGCCACAATAGTGTGCACCTATACGTTTATTTTTCGAAACCGATGTGCTAACTAGATTTTGTTTTTTGACTGTTTGCATGGGGAAGTGACTGGTTCTCATCTTCGATCATGCACTCCACCCACCTGCACAGGCTTTTTAATCAGATCAGGTTTATAGCTGGAACCTTCTAACCCTGAAGTGTGGAGACACTAAGGGCCACATGTATGAACCTGTTTAGGTCTAAAACTCACTTTTTGGGCAAAAGAGTGGGTTTTAGACCTAAACAGGTTCTTACATGTGGCCCTAAGAGAGGTAGCATGTAGTTTAGGTTCCCACCTGAATTGAGGTCACCTTGCCGCGGTGGGTGGGCATTTACAGTTTTCATCAAAAATGTGCATTAAGAACCTCAAAATTTTCATGCATTCCTTAGCAGCAGAAATGCTGTTCCAAAAAATTATTTTGTCCTTTTTGACCGTTTTTAGTGGCTATAGAGTGCTGCTGCTATTGTATTGTGTCATAGATAGACATGGGATAGATATGAGATAGACAGATATGAGATAGATAGATATGAGATAGACAGATATGAGATAGACAGATATGAGATAGACAGATATGAGAAAGACAGATATCAGATAGACAGATATGAGATAGGACAGATATGAATAGACAAGATAGAGATAGACCAGATAATGAATAGACAGAATAGATAGACAGATATGAGATAGACAGATATGAGAATAGCAGATATAGATAAAGATATGAGATAGACAGATATGAGATAGACAGATATGAGATAGATAGATATGAGATAGATAGATATGAGATAGATAGATATGAGATAGATAGATATGAGATAGATAGATATGAGATAGATAGATATGAGATAGATAGATATGAGATAGATAGATATGAGATAGATAGACATGAGATAGATAGATAGACATGAGATAGATAGATAGACATGAGATAGATAGATAGACATGAGATAGATAGATAGACATGAGATAGATAGATAGACATGAGATAGACATGAGATAGACATGAGATAGACATGAGATAGACATGAGATAGACATGAGATAGACATGAGATAGACATGAGATAGACATGAGATAGACATGAGATAGACATGAGATAGACATGAGATAGACATGAGATAGACATGAGATAGATAGATAGATAGACATGAGATAGACATGAGATAGATAGATAGATAGATAGATAGATATGAGATAGATAGATATGAGATAGATAGATATAGATAGATAGATATGAGATAGATAGATATGAGATAGATAGATATGAGATAGATAGATATAGATAGATAGATATGAGATAGATAGATATGAGATAGATAGATATGAGATAGATAGATAGATATGAGATAGATAGATAGATATGAGATAGATAGATAGATATGAGATAGATAGATAGATATGAGATAGATAGATATGAGATAGATAGATATGAGATAGATAGATAGATATGAGATAGATAGATAGATATGAGATAGATAGATATGAGATAGATAGATATGAGATAGATAGATATGAGATAGATAGATATGAGATAGATAGATAGATAGATAGATATGAGATAGATAGATAGATAGATAGATAGATAGATGAGAGAGAGATATATAGATATTAGATATAGAGATATATATATTAGAGATAGATATAGATAGATGAGAGAGATAGATAGATAGATGAGAGAGAGATAGATAGATATGAGAGAGAGAGATAGATAGATATGAGAGAGAGAGATAGATAGATATGAGAGAGAGATAGATAGATATGAGAGAGAGAGATAGATAGATATGAGAGAGAGAGATAGATAGATATGAGAGAGAGAGATAGATAGATATGAGAGAGAGAGATAGATAGATATGAGAGAGAGAGATAGATAGATATGAGAGAGAGATAGATAGATAGATAGAGAGAGAGATAGATAGATAGATATGAGAGAGAGAGATAGATATGAGAGAGATAGATAGATATGAGAGAGAGAGATAGATATGAGAGAGAGAGATAGATAGATATGAGAGGGGATAGGATAGATATAAAGAGAGAGAGAGAGATAGATAGATATGAGAGAGAGAGAGAGGATAGATAGATAGGGAAGAGAGAAAAGGATAGATAAGATAGAGAGAGAGAGAGAGATATAGAGAGAGAGAGAGATAGATAGATAGATATAGAGAGAGAGATAGATATAGAGAGAGAGAGATAGATATAGAGAGAGAGAGATAGATATAGAGAGAGAGAGATAGATATAGAGAGAGAGAGATAGATATAGAGAGAGAGAGATAGATAGATATAGAGAGAGAGATAGATAGATATAGAGAGAGAGATAGATAGATATAGAGAGAGAGAGAGATAGATATAGAGAGAGAGATAGATAGATATAGAGAGAGAGATAGATAGATATAGAGAGAGAGAGATAGATAGATATAGAGAGAGAGAGATAGATGGTGTAACGGGTGAGCGGGGAAAGCGGGTAGTGGACCCACTGGACCACTGCCGGGCTTGCTCCGAGGGGGGCGTAATAAGTGGCCATGGGACATGGGTATCTTCACAGAGCCTTTATGGTAAGGTTGGCTGACCCCAACAGCCACCAGGTGGCTACCTCAGAGCAATCCCCAGCAGTGGCAGCTGCCCAAAAAGGGCCAGAAGTGCCAATGCTAGGCACAAACAGGATAAGGGACAGAGACAAAGCAGACTAGGGGTAGATAAGTGCAGGTACAGAACAGACAAAGACAGGACTAAACAAATGCCAAGCAAGAAGGTTAAACAGAAGCCAAGGTACAAAACAGACTGACTGGAAAACACCACAGAGAACAAGATCAGCGACTAAGGCTAGGACTCAGGCAAGGGAACAAGGCAAGGAAACTCAGACATGGAAACAGGGACAGCAGAAACAAGCTAGGAACTAAGACATTAACATGGCAAAGAAGCTCACAGACAAAGGTGCAGACAGACAGATGGAAAGCAACATGGAGACTAACCAAATATAGAGGATACCACAAGGACACAAACAAGAAGACAATACACAGGAACAACAGCCTACACCAAGCGCCCAACATGACACAACAACAAGGATCAGCAGGGATGTGAGGAGAAAGCAGGCTTATAAACCCACAGGTGGAAGGGGATTGGCAGAGGAAGCCCACCCCCGCTGCACATGTGGGAATAAAGGAAGGGAAGATGTGGCGCCGCCCTCTATAGAGACAGGGAATCAGGGCAGCAGCCAAGATGGAGGAGCAGCATGGCCAGAAAAGAAAAGCCGCACAGAAATCACAGGTGAGTAAGCAGCGGCTACGGGAGGCGCACACAGCGACACTGCAACAGGAACCAATCTGTGATGGGGGACATAGGTACGACTGCGGTTCGCAGCAGAGGCCGCAGCCCTAAGGACAGGAAGTGGCACAGAACCGTGACAGTTACCCCCCTCCTTAAGCCCCTCCTCCTCCTCCAATCCACAAAATGGAAATTCCACCTAGGTTTGGGGGCTGAAACAATCCCGGGGGGAACCCCAACCAACTACAGGCTGCACAGCCAGTACGGGGAATACCTAGGAAAAGGAGGTGCACAGGAGGAACAAACGGGGCACTAGGCAAAATGGGAGGGGAACCCAGGCGGGACCGTAAGCCACGGGACTCAGAAGGGCCCCGGGCGGGACCGTACGCCACGGGACCAGAAGGCCCAGGGCGGGACCGTAAGCCACGGGGACTCAGAAGGCCCAGGGCGGGGACCGTAAGCCACGGGGACTCAGAAGGCCCAGGGCGGGACCGGGAAGCCACGGGGACTCAGAAGGCCCAGGGGGGACCGTAAGCCACGGGGACTCAGAAGGCCCAGGGGGGACCGTAAGCCACGGGGACCAGAAGGCCCAGGGCGGGACCGTAAGCCACGGGGACTCAGAAGGCCCAGGGCGGGACCGTAAGCCTGGGGACTCAGAAAGGGCCCTAGTGGCCATGCAGCTCCCAAACACCAAAAAGACCTGCCAAAAAAAAAAAAACACTCCACACCACAAAGACACAGCCAGAAACAAGACCTGCACAATGGACCAAAAAACAGAGCAAAATGTCAGCAGAGTCCATGGCCTGATCCTACTGTAAACGGTGAGCGGGAAAGCGGGTAGTGGACCCCACTGTACCCAGCCGGGACATTGCTCCGAGGGGGGCGTAACTAAGTGGCCATCGGTATGTTTCTCTTCACAGAGCCTTTGTGGTAAGGTTGACAGACCCCAACAGCCAACAGTGCTACCCAGAGCATCCCCAGCAGTGGCAGCTGAACCAGTACAGGCCAGAAGTGGCCAATGCTAGGCACAAACAGATAAGGGACAGAGACAAAGCAGACTAGAAGAATATATGTGCATGTACAAACCAAAGACAGGCCAAAAACAGATGCCAAGCAAGAAGTTAAACAGAAGCCAAGGTAACAAAACCTACTGACTGGAATACAACACACAGAACAAGATCAGCGCAAAGGCTAGGACATAAGCAAGGGAACAAAGGCAAGGAAACTCAGACATGGAATAATGGACGAGCAGAAACAAGCAGGAACTAAGACATTAACATGGCAAATGAAGCTCACAGACAAAGGTGCAGATCATACTGATGGAAATGCCAAACATGGAGACATAAACCCAAGATATAGAGGATACCATAGAACAATGGAACAAAAACAAGAAACAATACACAGGAACAACAGCCTAAACACCAAGCGACAACATGACACAAACAACAAGGCCGAAGGCATGGAAGTGTGAGGAGAAGCAGGCTTATAAACCCACAGGTGGAGAGGGATTGGCAGAGAAGCCCATCCCCGCTGCACACTGTGGGAATAAAGAAGGGAAGATGTGGCCCTGCCGCCGCCCTCTATAGAGACAGTGGAATCAGGGGGCAGCAGCCAAGATGGGAGCAGCCATGGGCCAGAAATAGAAACCTCACAGCATCACAGTGATAAGCCAGCGGCTACAGGAAGCGTACCACACAGCGACACTGCAACAGGAACAAATCTGTGGATAGGGACATAGGTAAACGACTGTGCGTGTTCCGCAGCAAAGGAGAGGCCAAAGAAACACCAGGGCACAAGGAGAGGGAGGGGGGAGACAGCCCAGTCAAGGCAAAGACAGGAGTTCAGGGGCAGGGAGGAGATCAACAACAAGGCCAGCAGGCAAACTAGGGAGGGGACACAAGAACGGGGCAAAACGAGGAGGCAAAAGTGGGTACCCAGCAAGAACAGGGGCAAGCGAAGGGGGCATGGACAACAGGGCAGCAGTGGGAGGGGGGCAGCAGGGGAATAGGCAGGGGTCCAGAAACAAAGCAGGCCTAAAGAGATCAGGCACAAAGGCAGGCCATGGCAGACAGAGGCGGGGAAGGAAGGACAAAAGGATAGAGAGGATCACATGAAGGAGGGTGGGGGGGTGGGGGGGCGGCAAGTATCATCAAGGGCCGCAAAAAGCAGCCAAGGATGTACAGTGCCAATAGAGAGAGGAAGCAGGTAAAGAGTGAGGGAGAGGCAGGAGGAGGAGTGTAGCGAGCAAGGCGGGTGGGAGAAATAGGGGGGAAGAGGGGTCCATGTGCAGGGGGGGAGCAGGGACAAAGGAGGGCGAGAGCAGGTTAGAGAGGGAGGACACGAACAGCAGAAGTGGGGGGGGAGCAGCAGAGGAAAAGAGTGGGAGCAAAGGGGCAGGGGCAGGAGACAGCAACATCCCACGGAAGACAGGAGAAGCAGGGACCAGGGGGGGCACAAAGGAAGGCAGAGAGGAATAGGGGGGGATCCAGGGCAGAGCCCCAGGAGGTACAAGCAGGGGGAAACAGAAACAGGAAACAGAGGAAAGGAAAAGGAGAGAAGAACCAGGCAGAGGAGGACAGCACAGAGGGCAAGGGGCAGAACACAGCACAGGGTCCAGGGGCATGGGGTGGGGAGGATCAGGGGGCTAGGAGGCAGGCAAGTAGAAAAAGGGAGGGGGGAAGGACAAGTGGGGCAGAAAGGCGAAGGAGGAGTAGAGAGCAAGAGAAAAAGAAATGATAGGCAGAAGGACGAGGAGGAAGGGCTCAGCAAAAAGTAATGGACACAGAAGGTCAAAAAGTACGTGACACGAGGGCGAAGGCCACACTCAGGCAGCCATACACAAGACACCACAGGAGGGACAAGTGTGGACAGGGTAAAGTCGAAGAGCGATGGGGGGGGGGGCGAAGAGAAGTGGTAGGAGCAGAGTGAAAGCTCCCATGGTATGCACGGATTGCAAACAGAAGGAGCAGGTCAGAGGGCAGGAGTGAAAAGAAGGAAGGGTAGGCAGTCGGTTCAAAGGAAGGAAGTCAAGTGAAGGGGTATGGAGATACAAGCAAGCAAGCACCACAAGGGAGAGTAGGAGGGGGAGAGGGGGGCGAGGACAGTCAGACCCCAGAACATTGCAAACGCCAAGGAGGTGCCAGAGAGTGCAGGCGGGATGGCAGAACCACAGGTCAGAGGGGCAGAGAGAGGTGCCAGAGCAAGGGACAGGCACCCCAACAAGGGGTGAGGAGCAGGCACGTGGAGTGAGGGGGGACCAGAGGGAGGTTGAACGGGAGGAGAGACAATAGGGGGGACAGGCCAGGTGGAACGGGGGGCAGGTAAGGCAGGACAGGAAACAGAAAAAAAGCGGAACAAGCAAAAAAAAAGAACAGGGGGCAGGGGGGGTATGAAGTGGCCAGGGGTGACAGGACCAACCCGGGGCACAGGGGAAGAAAGAGGCAGAGGGGAAGGGAAACAGGGACAAAGTACAGACAAAGACAGGGTAGGGGGCAGACTGGATGGTATTGAGGTCACCCCAGCAAGGGAGGAAGGGGCAGGTGGAAAGATGGCCAGGGGGTACCAGGCACAAGGGGAGCAGCAAGTGGAGGAGAGGCCCACAGAAAGCAAGAAAGCAGGAAGTACAAGAGGGGAAGGCAAGGCACAAGCGAAAAAGGAAGGGCAGTCAGGAAGAGGAGCAAGGTGGGGGACAGGTCAGCAGGGACAGGGGGGGCACAAAGACAAGGGGGGAGGGGCGGAGAAAGAAAGCAAGGCAGCAGAGGATGCAGGGGGAGGGGCCAAGGGGAAGGAGCAGTACAGGGGTGGCGCAGAGAAGCAGGGTGGTTACAGGGGGGGCACAGGGAAGACAGGTGGGGCGTAGGGTGACCAAAGCACACAAGGTGGAGGAGGGAGAAAACAGGTCGAACAGAGACACAGCAGGAGAGGGGAAGCCAGAGCAAGGGGGGAGAGAGAGCCAGTGTTAGCAAGAGGCAGAGGGGGAGGGGAGAAGGGAACAGGGGTGCACAGGGAGACAGAAAAACAGGGGAGAGGAGGGGCAGAGGCAAGGGGCAGCGCAGGACCAAGAACAACCGAGGCAAGGGGGAGGGGAGGAGAAGGGTGGAACAGACAGGGCCAGGGTGAGAGGAGGGGGAGGAGGGAAAAAGGGACAAACAGATATACAAAACAGGATTGGACAGGGGCAGCAGGGGACAGCAGCCAGTGGAAGGAAAGACACAGAGGGGGCAGGAAGCAAACAGGCCAGAGTCAAGCGGAGCAGCGCATAGGGCAGCAGAAAAGCGAAGGAAAGTCTCAGATGAAGGGGAGAGCACAGGAACACCCAGACAACAAACCAAGGCAAAAGCACACAAGATAGAGGCAGCAAGGAATGGGCAACTGGGGGTGAATGCAGGGGACGAAACCAGAGAGGGCCAGGCAAGACGAGAAAGATGCACCAGCGACAAGGAGGGAGGAGCAACCAAAAGGGGAGCAGGCAGACGCAGGAGGTGCCAGCAGACCCAGGAGGAGGGGCAACACAGGGGAGCCAGCAAGTCCCCCACAGCAACCAGAAACAAAGGGAGCAAGCACAGGAGCAGGGGGGTCAGGAGGAGGCAAATCAGCACCAGAGCAGACGGCAGAAAACAGTGGAGGAGCGCAAGCAGACACCAGGAAGAGGGAGGGCAGGAAGAAGGAGGGGACATAAAGGCCGTCGCACAAACTAGACACAAGGGAGCCAGGGGGGAGGGGCAGAACCAAAGGCAACCAGAGGCGCAGGGGTAGGGGCCAGAGCCAAGCAAAGGGCAAGAACAGAGGAGGGTTGGGGGGGGGAAGGGGAGCAGAGAGAGAAAGGAGGCAGGCAGGTAGGGGGGACCAAGGTACCAAGAGAGCAGGGGCACACGAACAGGGGAGGAGGGGGAGGAGAGGAAGGCAGGAAGCCATCAGAAAAAGCCAAGGCAGGGGGAGTAGCAGGAAAGACAGGGGGCAAGTGGCAGCAGCAGTGGGGGTAAAAAAACAGGAGGGGGGGGTCCACAGCAGCAGGACAGCAAGGTAGCGCAGGGACAAGAGAACATGGAGGGTGGGGGGAGCAGGGGGGGCAGAGGGGTGGTAGGAGACAAGAAAGTAAGGGTAAGGAGAGAGGCCAGCGAAACAACAGAGAGGGGTCAGAGGGGACATGGGGAGGGGGAGGGGTAACAAGAAGAAGAGGGGGGAAGGGACAGAGAACACCAGGGCCATGGAGAGGGGCAGACCCCCCCAGGGGGGGGCATCAGGGGGGGGGGCAAGGGATGGGCCCCATGAGGGGGGGGGGGAGGGGGACAGCAGGCCAACCACAAGGAAGGAGGGGTACAAGAGAGCACAAACACGGCAAGAGTGGAAGGGATGCGGCAAAGGAGGAAAGGGGAGAGACAAGGGGAGGATGGAAGGGGCACAGTGCAAGCTAATCAGAATGTCAGGGAGTGCACAGGGGACCAAGGGCGGAGACAACGGGAACTAGGGGCAGGGCAGGGTAGCCAGGCAGATTCAGAGGCAACAGGGAGAGCAGAGGGTGCAGACACAGTGAAGGGGCCCAGAACAATGGGAAGAGAGGCTAGACAGAAGGGGGGTGGGGGGAAGGAGAAGGAGGAAAGGCAAGGTTACAGGGGAGGAGGAGTAATTGTGGCAGGCATCAGAGAAGAAGATGAGTAAGCAGGAGCAGGGAGGACAAGCAAGAAGGGGGGCCCAGAGGGCAGCATGGGGGGCAGAGGAGGGACAGCATAAAGAAAAGGGCAGGAAGGCAGAGGCACAGAACAATAAAAGAAGCAAAAGAAGGGCTGGGGGCAACGCAGAAGGGGTGAGGCGAGGAGGGAGTAAGGGAAGGAGCAGGGGGGACAGGGTAGGAATCGGGGAAAACAGGAGGGGGAGCAAGGTTGAGACAGAGAGGAGGGCAACAGAGCAGTATACACAAAGCAAACAGTAACAACCAGGCAGGACTGGGGAGGAGGAGAGGGAAAGTGTGAGGTGAGGGGTGAGGCCTAGTGCAAGGAGGGTGCGGGGGGGCGCAAAAGGACAGGCACCACAGAGGCAGGAGGGGGGGGGCATGGCAGGGAGGAGGGAACAGGGGTCAGAGGCCAACCTGAAAAAAAAAAGGGCAGTTGGATGAGACCGCCACAGGAGTGGCAAGAAGTGGCGCAGAGGTTGGCAAAGCCAGCAGCAGGGTATGTAGGACAGGGAAAGGAGGGAAAGAGGAGGGAAGCAAAGGGAGGGCCAACAACACAGGGTAGCAACAGGAAGCGGTAGGCAGCAGGAGGCAAAGGGACAACCCATGATCAGGGAGGACAGGGGAACCAGACGCCACCCATGCCACTGGCAATGCACAGGGCAGAGGCAGGGGGCAGGGGAAGGCATAGGGGGCCAGGCACAGAGAGAAAGGGAGCAGGGGGAGCAGTGAGATCACACCAAAAAGCAGGACATGGCAGCAACCGCAGAAAACAGGGGGGAGCAGGGGAACAGCATCAGCAGGAGGGAGAAGAGACAGGAAGGCCAAAGAGTGCCCAGAAGCAAGAGGGGGCAGGGGGTCAGTGGGGAGGATATGCAAAGAGAATAGGTGGCAGCAACCAACCAGCAAGAGGAGGGTCACAGCAGGGAAGTCCAGGGGTGGGGTGGGGGGAGCAAGGGGAAAAAAGAGGGGGGGATGGGAGAGTGGCAAAGGAAGACACGAGCACAAGACAGGCCGAAGGAAAGTCAAGCACAAGAAAAGGAGGGGACAATGAGGCAAAGAGAGGAGGAGGCCAGGGCAAGCTACAACAGGAGCAGCGCACAGAGAGGGGGAGGCACAAGGAGTGACAAGAGACAAGCCAGAGAACACAGAAGAAGGCGGCAGGCAGCAAAAGCAGGGTGCGAGGAGGGCAGGAGGGCAAGGGCAGCAGACCAAGGGAGAAGGGAGGGATAGAGGACAGCCAGCAAAGGAAGAGAAAGCATGGCAGGGAGAGGAAAGGGACCGAGGAGGGAAAGCAAGGAGAATGGCAAACATTGACAGACAAGAGGCAAGGCAGGGATACAAGGGGTGGTGGGAGGGGATGAGGGAAAAGGCACAGGAAGGACAAAGGGGGGGAGGGGAAGCGAGGCGCAAGTAGGGGCAGAGGGGGGGCCAGAGCACAACGGAGAAACACAGGCAGGCAGAGGAAGGCAGGCAAGGGGGGGAGGAGGGCCAGGGGAAGGAGGCTCGGGGAGGAAGGGACAAAACAAGATACAGCAGACCTCATATAAATGCCAGGGAGAAGGGGCAGATACAGGGGAGCAATGGGACGAAGGTCAGGGAGACAGGCGGGAGGGGGTCCAGGGCCAAGCCAAGCCATTCAGAAAGCAGGACAGGCAGAGAGCCAAGGGGAAAGGGAACAGGACAGCGAGTAGGACCAGGGCACGGAGCCGAACCTGAGATGAAGCAGGAGGTGGGAAAAAGAAGTAGCACACCAAAGGGCAGGTCATGGGGTGAACCAGCACACCCGGGGCAGTGAGTGGGACTCAAGAGAACAAGAGGCAGAAAGAGGAGCACAAAAGGGCCAAAGATAAAGGAAACAAGAGAAAGTCACCAGAGCCCAAGAGCAGGACGGAGAGACTATCCAGGGCAAGGGGAGACAGGAACAGGGCAGTATAGGTTCACAGGGGGAGGAGGGGAGCAAGGAAGGTCAAGAACAGCAGGGGCCAGTAGGGAGGCAGAGGGGGGGGAGGTGAGCATTCAGGGGATAGGACAGGGATCAGCAAACAGCAGCCATAGCCAGACATGCGCACAGCCGAGACACCAGGGTCGAGGAAGGGGAAAATGCAGGAAGCCAATAGGAGGGGCAGCAGGCAGGATGGAGAAGGGGCAGAAAGTGGCGCAGCCAGATAGGCAGAGCGGGGAAACACGAGGACAAAAAGGGAATCACAGCCACAAACAAAAGGTGGGGCCGGGAAAAGGAAGTAGAGGAAAGCCAGGGATGAGAGAGAGAACCAGAGGTGGTAGGAAGGAAGGCAGGACAGGAGGAACAGAGAGGGGGGTGAGACAACAGGAGAATGACAAGACACAAGGCAAAAAGAAAGCAGGGCAGCAAGAAGCAGGGGACCAGAAGGGGCAGGGGGAGGGAGTCACAAGGCAAAGCGGCAGCAACCAAAAGCAAGAAGTCAGCAAAGGAAGAGGGGAAAACAGAGGTCGACAGAGGGGCAAGGAAGGGAGCAGTGTGGAGCAAGGTGTGAGGACACAGCAGGAAAGGGGGGGGGAGACCCAGAGCAGCCACAGGTCAGCAGGGGTCAGTCGATTTAATTCAGAAGCAGGGGAAACAGTAAGAAGAAGCAAGGCACAAGGGGGAGCAAGCTCGGCAGCAGCCACAGCAGGGAGAGACAGGAGGTGCAGGGGCCAAAGGCAATGAAGAGAAGAAAGAAGAGCAGAACAGGGGGGTAGACGGGGATAGCAGGCCCACGTGCAAGGGGGAAGAAGGTGAGGTGGGAAAGGGGGGGTCAGGGGAAAGGGGGCAGGAGAGGGTGGGCAAGGGAGCAAAAAAGAGCAGAGAGGCAGTGGGAGCAGGAAACAAGGGGAGGACAAAGGGCGAGGAGCCAGCCAAGAAAGTAGGGGTGAACACAGGTACAAGAGAGGAGAGTAGTAGGAAGTCAGAAGGAAGGAAGGGGAGGGGCCAAGGAGCCCAGGTGCCAGGACAAGGGAGGCAGAGCAAGCAAGGGGGGCAGGGGGCAGGAGGGGGGGAGGGGGTGAATGAGAACAAGGGTCACACACAAGAGCGCATCAGAGCAGCAGAGAAGAGAAGCAATGGGAAGAAATAGGGGGAGAGGGGGGGAGGGAAGGGAAGTGTGGAAAGGGAAAGAGGACAGGCGGCAGAGACGAGAGCAGGGGCGCGGGGGCCCATAGAGGGCAGGGAGCACAGAGGCAGAGGGAAGATAGGGGCCAATGGGGGCATGATGGGAACACAGGAGAGGGGAAGGGGGGAGCAGTAAAAGAACAAAGGGGTAGCCAGCAGGCACAGCAGGGCAGCAGGTGGTGCAGGGAGGAGGGCAGGAGGGTAAGGGCAGGGGGACAGGGAGACAAGGGGGAGGACAAGAGGCAGGCTAAAGAAACAGGTGCAGGTGGACAGGCAGAAGCAGGTGGATGGTCAAAGGCAGAAGAAGGAGCAAAAGGGTAGGGGGGACAGAAAGGTAAAGCGAGCAAGGACGGGCATAGGTAACCAGGGGCACGGGGGCAACCAGTCCAAAGTTAGACCAGAAACAGCAGGGGGAAAAAAAAAAAAAAATAGGAAGAGGAGCATGCACTGGGAGGAAGGGCAGTACGCAACAGAGAAGGCAAGAGACCCTAGCCAGGGGGGGGGGATAGGGTGGAAGGGGGAGGTCGACACAGAAGGCAGACAGGGTGGGCAGGAAACAGCAGGAGAGGCATAGAAGAGGCAGAAGGGTGAAGGGGGGAGCAGGAGGAGGGGCAAAGTCCAATTAGAGGGGAAGAGTGGAGGAAAGGGGGGAGCAGGGGGGGGAGATGACTAGGACAGGGTCACAACGCAAGGAGAAGTCCCAAGAGGAGGTCAGGAGACAGGAGGGGGGGAGGGGGTCACGCAAGGAGAGGACACCCCCCAGAAGGGAGAGCAAGAGGTGAAAAGAGTATGAGAATCACAAAAAGCAGAGAGATGGAAGGCAAAAAGAGTCAGTGCATGGACAGGGGGTGAAACAGTGGTCACACAGGGAGAGAGGAGAATTAAAGAGGAAACAAGGGGTGAAAAACACGGGCAGTACAAGGGCCGAGGCGGGGAAGAAGGGGCCACAAGAAGAGTCAGAAACAAGAAAAGAGGCAAGTCAGCAGAGGGGCAAGGATGGACAAGGAAGGTGGAGGATTGAGGGGGGGAGCAGGAAGGCAGCGATAGGGGGAGGGGGCCACAAAGCAGGTGGGAAGAGCAAGGGAGGGTCAGGAGGATGCGCACGGGGGGGAAGAGGGTCAGCAGGTACAAGAGAAATCAGTGGAAGAGAGAGAGCGAAGGAGGTGAAGGAGAGTGAGGGGGCATGGGGGAGGAGCAGCCAAGTGGAACAGGAGGACAAGTAAGGGGGGGAGAGAAAACAGAAGGGCAGAAGGGGGCAGATGAGAGGGAGGCAGATGGAGGGGAACACACAAGGGTCCAGGTCAGAGAGCAGAAGAGTACGGGAGAGGAGGAGAGGAGAGCGGCAGTCAGGGGGAAGGGAGAACAGAGGGGAGAGCAATCTAAAAAAAACGAGGACAGCAGGGTAGGTAAAGGAGGGACACACAAGGGTTGGTAGGGTCTCCCAGTAGGGTGGAGGACCAAGCCCCAAGGGGCAGGGTGCAGCAGGAGGGAGGTGGGGAGGAGAGGAAAGGACGCATGAGGAGTGGAAGTCAAAACAAAGGGGGGGTCACCCAGGGGCCAAACCAGCAGGGGCGGAACCAAACCACGAGCCAGCAAATAGGCAAGGACAGGGAAAGAGACAGGAGGGGAGACAAAAAGGGGGAGGTGCAACAACCAATCATAAGGAGAGGGGGGGGCCTCAGAGGGGAACCTCAGGGAGAGGGGGATTGGAGAGTGACAGGGGGACAGCGAAGCACATAGCAGGATGCTACAGTGGTGAACGTAGGGGCCAATGGTAGGGGGGGTCAGAGAGTGGAATGGGGAGAAAGAGAGACAACGGGGCAAGGTGATCAGGGGGCAGACAGGGGGGGTGGGCATCAGGGTACGTGATAAGCAGTACCCGGATAGAAACAGCAAAAGGGGAGCCATGAGTGGGAGTGAAGCAGGGAGGCAGCACAGAAGTGGAAGGAGGGGGGGGGGGGAGGGGGGGCAACCACCAAGCAGAGAACAGAAGCCCACAATCTGCAGTGAGAGCAAAAGGGTAAAGGGACTCAAGCAGACATAGGTGCAGCACAGAAACACAGCAGGTCAGGTGGCATAGGCAGGTGTACAGCAGCTAAGGACCACAAGGGAGCAGGGAAAGGGCAGGGGAAGGGGGAGGTGACGAGAGGCATAGGGGATAAGTAGGGAGAAGTAGCAATAAATGGGAGACAACAATCAAGGAGTCAGGGGAAGGGCGATGAAGAGTGCATGGTATTCGGTCAACAGAGCAAAAGAGAGCGGGTAACAGGGGAATAAAAGAAGGCATGGGTACAGCAAGCAGGATGGGCAAGAAGGGAGTAGGGGAGGGAGAGGGCGCCAGGACACACACGTGCAATGACCCACCATGGTAGAACGTAAGGCAAGCAGGGGGAGCAATGCAGGTGGGTGAGTCGCCAAAAAGGGTAAAACAGAGGAAGAGGGGGTGCAAGGCAAGCCAAGGTTAGGGGCTTAGCAGGCATAGCATCAACGAAGGCCAGGAGGGGCGGGGAACGGGGGGGGAGATGGGGCAAAGCATGATCAGGAAGAGTGGGGGAGGCAAGATCAGAGGGACGCAAAGGGGCAGACAGGGGGGTAGGCAAGGTCAGGGAGGAAGATGAGACAGGGGGCCAGACAGAGGAGGGAGGCGGGGAAGGGGACATAGTTCAGTGTGGGTACCAAGAGATGTAAGTAATTACGTAAGGCAATTGCAAGACAAGAGGGGGCCAAATGCCAGAAGCAGGAGAGGAGGAACATGGAGGGAGTCACAAGCAGACCAAGAGGGCAACAGAAGAAAGAGAAAGAAGTCCGAGCAGGGCAAAACTTTCATAGAGGCAGCAGAAGGGCACAAGGGCAAGGAGGCCAGGGGTCAAATAGGAGGACAGTGGGGGGGGCAATGCACAAGAAGTGAGAACGGGGTCCCAGGGAAACAGGAAGCAGAGGGGGGGCGAATTTCCGCAGAAAAGAGGTTGAGGAGCAGCAGAAGTGGATGGAGGGTGAAGCCCCACACAGTGGTAGAGAGGGTCAACAGGGAAGAGAGGACCAAGAGGGAACAAATGGCACGGAGGCCGCAGTCAGATAGCCCAAAAGTGGGCAAGAGGGTCCAGAGTTGAAAATGCAGTGACCAGGCAGTCTGAGACCCAGGCAGTCCCAAAGCAATCAAGCACAGAGGGGCAAGGGAAGTCAGTAACAGATCAAGGGGCAGGCAGTTCAAGAGAGGTGAAAGGTGGCCAAAGCAGCAAGAGGCACCAACATCGGACAAAGAAGAGTGAGTGTACAAAGCAGGGAAACAGGGAGAACAAACACGAACAGGGACAGGGGGGCAAGTGGAGGAGCAGCACAGTAGCAAAACTAGCAGAAGAGCCAGTGCAGGAAAGCAGGTAACAACGGGCAACAGTGAGGGTCAGACCAGCAGTGAGTCAGAGGGTCAGGGAGCTAGGCACAAAGCAAGGGGCAAACAACATGGGGAGAAGAGGCAGGGGCAAAGGAGTAGCCAGTGGGACAGAGGAGGCACTTGTTGGTCAGTTGAGGCAGACCAGTGAGAAGGGGGGGGGTTTCCAGACCAGCAGATGACATATATAAAAAAAGGAGATTAGTAATAAGGCAGGCAAGGGACCAGCAGCCAGTTGCAGAAGCTAGCGGTCGAAGAGGACATGTGGGAATGGGCAGGCCACAGAGACAGAGGCAAAGGGGTCAGAAAACAAGAAAGGGAGGAGACCATAAGGCAGGGGGGAAAGGGTTCACGGGAACAGGAGGTGGGCAGGAGGACAACATGACAACATGCCAACCAGCCAGGAAGGGCAGAGCAGAAGGGGGGGGATAATGTGACAGGTGTTCCAGGGGAGGGGGACAGGCACAGAAGTCAGAAAGAGGGAGGAACAGGCGAGCATAAAAGGGGTAAGCAGAGAGGGGAAGCAGCGGGTGGAGAACAGGGAGAGCACAGGCAAAGGGGAAAGAGAGGAGGGGGGGAGGGACCAGCAGGGCGCAATAAAAAGGGGAGGTGGAAGGTGTGGGGGTCAGGGACATGAGCAGAAAGGCAGGTTCAAGCCAAAGGAGTGCAGGTAGGGTGAGCAGGGGGGGGGGGGGGGGGGGGGATGGGTGCATAGAGAAGAGGGGGAGAGGACCAGCCAGTAGGGAGGGAAAGAACAGGGAGGGGGGGGGGCCGGGGGTGGGGAGGGCAGACAGGCCCAGGGGGACCCAGGGGATAAAGGAGAGGGGGGCAGGTCCAAGACAGTAGGACGGGGCACATAGGGGGGGGAGAGCAAAGAGCAGAAGGGCATGGGCAAAGAGGGGCAGCACAGAGCAAACGCAAAGGGTGCAGGGACTCAAGGCAGGGGAGGAAGGGGCAACAGGGGGGACACAGGAACGCCAAGTAAGGGCGAGAGGGGGGTGGGCGACAGAACAGGGGGGTGCCAAAGGATGAGAGCCATGCAGAGGATCAGCAGGAAAAGGGGCCATGGGGCCCAGGTGAAAGGCATAGACAGGGGGGGTATATAAATCGCAGATGAGAAATGAAGGAGGGGACAGGGACAGGGGGGGGAGAAGCATGAGCCATGGAAGCAAGGACGGGCAGAGGAGGGCAGGTGCAAGTAATAGCAAGAGTGGGTCAAGTAAAAAAGGGCTCAAGTATGAGTAGGAGTGGAGACAGGGCCATGGGAATGGTGAGGCAGAGAGGAGACTGGACAGAGGAGAGGTCCAAAGGTGGTGTATCAGGACACAGAGGAAATGGGAGGCAACATGACTCAGTTCAGGGGCAGGGAAAAAAAGCAGTAGGGACAACAACAGCGCAGAAGAGTGGGGGAGGTCGTAGAAGAGAGGGCAAGGCAATTGAGGGCACAAGGGACCGAGTGGAGGACAAGGGGGGTGGAGAGTGTGACAGGGAACACAAGAAAAAAAGCAAAACAGGAAGGGACCAGGAAAGAGCCCAAGAGAGGGACGTCCAGCCAGGGCAGGGAGTGCAAGTGGGGGGGACAGCATGTGAGTCAAGGGGCAATGGGCAGGGGGAGTGGGAGTGTGGAAAGAGAGGGTAACAAAGGCAGAGTAGTGTAGGGGAAGGCTGCCACATGTGGAGGAGGGAAGCAGGGAAGAGTACAATACAAAGGCGCCAAAGCAAGAGTGAGGGGTGCAGGGCAGGATGAGTAGGGGCAGGAGCAAACAGTGGAAGGGACATTTGAACAAAGCTCAAGAGGAGTCACCAGTCAGTGGAAGACACAGGGGCTCAGGATAGAGGGAGACAGAACAAGACGGTCATGCAAGGCAGGGGAAATGGGACACGAAGGTAGAAAACCAACAAGAAAGGAAGGAAGTAGGCAGGAGTCAGTAACAGGAGGGGGGGTAGGGTAGGCGCGTGAGAAACCCAAGCAGCGGGAGGGGCCCTGGCAGAAAAGACCAGGTACAGTAAGCAGGGGAGCACGCCCATGGGGAAGGGATGGACAGGGCAGAAACAAAGGGTCAGCAGAGAGGGCAAGCAAGCAGGAGAAGGGCATCAGTCACAAAGCAGCGAAGGGCAAGATCACAAAGGTGGGTGCAGATAAAGGACAAGACATGGTAGCAAGGCAGTAAGGTGAGGGTCAGGGAGGGACCATCCAGGAGGCAGGAGGACAGAAAGGGGTCAGGGACGAGGGACAGAACAGGGCAAAGCATCAAGGGAAGAGGGGGAGACGGAGAAGAGTACAATCAAAAAGTGCCAGTACGGTGCATGGTGCCAAGAGAGGGAGCAGGTCAGACAAAAGGGGGAGCGCTCAGAACTAAGACAAAGGAACAGGTGCACCAGAGGCGTCTGTGGGGATTGAGGCCAGGGTGGGAGCACAGGGAGGCGCAGCAGCCCATCAGCAGTGATGTGTGGGCAGAGGTGAGAAACCAGGGTGGGAGTCCAGCAGAGAAAGGACCCAGGGGGCAACATGGTGAAAACAACATAAGGGCTACATGCAAAGAGGTGGAGAGCGCAAGGGGCAAGGAGGGACAGTGGCCAAAAGAAGAAGGGGGTAAGTGGTGCAGCCAGCCAAGAGGATAGCCACCCAAAAAAAGCGGGAAAAGGCAACAGAGGGGGGGGGCATGGTAGTCAAGAAGGTGTCCGAAAAGAGTAGTGGGAGAGACGCAAGCCAGCAAAACAGACCAACACAAGAGGGAGCATGAAAAGTTGAGAAGGGGGGGGTCAGGCAGGGTGGAGGGTCATGTAGGATGAAGGAGAGGCAGCCAGCAATAGCACAGGGAGGAAGGAGAGGGGGGAAAAAACAGTTGAAGTAGGGGGGGAGAGAGATAGGAGAGGGGGCAGGAAGGGACGGGGGCCAGGAAGGTAGAACAGGGGGCGACAGGGTGTGGACAGGCAGGGGGAGTCAAGGAGGATATACAGGCGGGGAGCCATAAGAAGGGCAGGCAAGGGAGGGCAAGAGTTGCATAGTGGTAAGAAGAAGGCAGGAAAGATGTAGGGCAGGAGGAAGGGATGGAGAAGCAGAGAAGCAATGAGCCACCAGAGGTAGGCAAGGGCGAGCCCATTACCAGAGGGGAGTCCAGCCAGGGGCAACCAGCGGCACAAAGAGGGGAAAAGGGGGATGATCAAGTGCGGACTCAGTCAGCAACAGTAGGAGAGGGGCAGAAACAAGCATAAGGAGGACAAGCCCAAGCAAGGTGCAGGAGGTAGGCAATTAAGTGCAGAGGAGGGGTGGGAGGCAGGGCAAAGGGATGGACAGGGGCAAGCATGACTAAGTACAGGGAAGGGCAGGCATGAAGAGGAAGCAGCGGGCTACCCATAGGCAAGTGTAGGTAACAGAAGGAGTGGCTACAGGAGTCCCCAGTACCAACAGAAAGAAGGGATCAAAGGGGACAGCAGGAGCACAGGGGTGCAGTAAGGGCAGAGTAGGGGGAAAAAGGGGGAGAGGCGGAAAGAACAGGGTAACTGAGGGAGATGCCAGCAGAGGGGCAAAAAAGCAGGAGGGGATAGGCAGCAAAAGGGGCCACTCAAGTGGCACCAGAGCAGCAGGGGGGGCATGCAGGGGCAGATGGGAGGAGGAGAAAGCATAAGTCAGGAAAGGAGAGAGGCCCGCCAAGAAGAAGGGGATTAACACAAAGCCAAGGACACAGGAGGTCAGAATATAGCAATGATGGGCAAGGAAAGCAGGGCAGGGCAGAGGAAACAGAAGCGAGGCAGAACCCAGGATTCAGAGCGGGAAGGCCAAAGGGGAGCGCCAGGCAGGTGTAGGAGGGAGTCGCGGGTGAACAGGAGTACACAGATGAAGCAAGGACGATATGGACAGATTGGTAGGGGAGAGGCCAGGCAAACACAAGAATAAAGCAAGGAGAGTAGTGTGAAGGTGCAGCGCAGGGGGAAAGCATCAGGCTCCAGAACAAACAGAGCGGTATGGGAGCACACAAGAGACCAAAGGGGAACGGGGAGAAGGGGACCGAGCACCACCAAGTTATAGAGGGAAGGGGAAGGTGCAAACAGCAGAGAACAAGAGGACACATCCACATGAGACAGGAGAGGAGACACAGGCAGGTGGAGGCAGCAAGGTAAGCAAGGGAACCAGGGGAGGACAGGGGAGGCACGGGTGTGAGGACCAAGTGTGGAGGCAGGGGAAGTGGCAGCAAGAGGGCACAAGAGGGGCAAAGGGGGGGGAGCACCAGAAACTAGACAGTAAAACCAGGCAACACAGCAAAGCCTAAAAGCACAGAGCAAGGGTAAGGGAGAGGGAGGGCACAGGACATGGAGGGCAGGGGGGAAAGGAGGGTGGCAAGAGATAAGAGGGCATAGCGAAGGCACAGGTAACAGGGAAGGGACAGAGAAAGACACAAAGCCAGGATGGTAAGGGGGCAGGGGACAGAGGGGGGAAGGAAGGTGGAAAGAGGAGAGATGGACCGGGGGAAGTAAGAAGCAGGAGGGTAAAGAGGGGCGGGCAGCCAAAAAAAGGCAGATATCAAAGAGGCAGCGGGTGGGCCAAGACCAGCCAGGCAGAGGAGGCAGAGCAGAGGTAGAGAAAAGGGGGCAGGCAAGGGTAGAAAAGGCCCAGAGGGGTGAGTAGCAGGCAGACCATAGGGCAGAGGGAGGAGCAGGACACAAAGAGTAGGGCAAAAGGACAACCAACAGCAAAGACCACAAGAGGAGCCAGTAAGAGACCACTTGGAGGAGGAGAGAAGGGACAAGCGCAGGAGCCAAGGCAAGTACGCAAAGGAAACCGGAGGTCAGTGCAAGGCAGAGAAGAAGGGAGGCAGGAGATAACAGTGGGAGGGTGCAGGTCAAAACAGCAGGGAGGGGCAGCAAAAGGAGAGGGGAACAGGGGGGGAGGAGGCAGTAGTAGGGGGTACAATTGGCGGGGTCAAGTGGAAACAACAGCGAGGAGCAGCCAAAAGGGGGAGCAGCACCCCAGAGGCAGGGGGGCAGCACAAGCTTATCGAGGGCAACAGGAAGAGAGACAAGCCAAGAGGATGCCAGGAAAAAAAAGGAGACACGGGCGTGGGGGGAACAGCAGAACCAGGGGAGGCAGGTCGGGGGACGGAAGCAAGACAGGGGGGAGCACAGGAAGGCAGACAGCCCAGCAGCACAGAGGCAGCAGGTGCGGGGAAGGGGGGGGGTAAAAAAAAAAAAAAAAAGCAGGCAGGGGTAGGGTCAAAAGGCAGAGGAGAGGGGGAGGAAGGCAGGGACAAGGGGACAGCCAAGTGGGAGAAGGGGGGAGCAGAGCAGCAGAGGCAGTCCAAAGCAGGAGTGCAAGGGCACATAACAGTAGAGGCCAAAGGTAAAAAGAGCAGTAGAAGGGCAAACAAGCCAAAGAGGGGCCAGATGAAGGAGAGGAGCAGGAGGGGCAGGAAGGGGAGGGAGGGGAGGGGATCAAGCAGGTGACAAGGGTCGAGAGGGCAAACAGTAGGCAGGGAGGAGCAGAAGAAAGCAGAGCGGCCAATCACAGGGGGAGATAAGCAGGGGAAGAGGATGAAAAAGGCAGGAGGGGAAGCAGCAGAGGGGCCCAAGGAACAGGGGGCAAAAAAACCAAAAACACCAAAGGGGGGAAGAAGGCAAAGGGGGGCAAACAGGGCCAACGGTGGCAGGGAAGGGCATCAGGGGAGTCCAGGGCAGCGTGAGCGGAGGCCAGGGAGCAACGGGAGCGGGCAGCAACAGAGGACGAGGGGAAAGTAGCAGACGATCAGGCCAGCCCACTAGAGGCGGGGCATGGGCAGAAGGGGGGGCACAGCAGGGCTAGTAAGAGAGGACAGGAGCCAGCAGGAGTCAGGCCAGGGGGAGGGGACCCAACAAAAAGGACCAGGAGGGGGGCAGGGGTGCGAGGACCAGAGCAGGAGAAAGGGGTGGGGGGGGACAAGCAGGAATCACAGAAAAGCAATACAGAGGGAAGGGGAGAATGGAGGGAAATAAACAAAAAAAAAAAAGGAGGAGCCAGGCCACGGACAGCAGCGAGGAGATCAGGGGAGGGGGTTGGGGAAGTGATGAGGAGGGGGACGGAGGGGTGAGGCACAGGACGAAGACTAGAGGGCAAGGGAAGGGCAAGTAACAACAGAACAAAGGAAGCAGCCCAAGGGACAGAACAGCCAGTGAAGGGAAAGGGACAGCAAGGCAGAGCAGTCAAGGCAAGAACAAAGGCCAGAGGGGTCAAGGAGGACAGGAGGGAGGGGGAAGGGCGGGCAAAGTAAAGGCAGGGGAGGGGTCAGGGGGGGGAGCACAAAGAAAGGGGGGTAAAAAAAACTAAAATCAAAATAAAAAGCACAGGCTCCCAGAGCACCCGAAAAACAAGAACAGCAAAAGTGGGGAGACATAGGGGGGAGCAAGAGAGGGAGGAAGGGACCCAGGAGAAGAGGAGGGCAAGGCAACGAGAGAAGAGATAAGCGAAAAGGGGCAGCAGGAAGGAACCCAGGAAAAACAGCAGGCAAGAGCACAGGGCAGAGGGGCAGGTGAAACAGTAGGCGCAGAGAGGCAGAGGGGCAGGGGCCCAGAGGGAAGGAGCCAGAAAGGTGTAGGAGAGGAAGGGGGCGGGGGGCCCACAGGGCCAGGCAGCCAAGGGGGAGAAGAAGCAGGGGGGCCAGGCAAGTGTGCAGATAAGGGAGAGAGTGCAAAGGGGCAGGCAAGAGGGGAGGGGCAGGAGGCAGCCACAAGCCCAAACACAAGGCAGAGGGGGTGGCACAGGGGAGGGAGGGGCAGGGGGGGATCTAAGCAAGAGGGTCCTCAGGGAAGGGAAGGCACAAGCAGAAGGGGGAGGCACAAACAGAACAAGGATTGGAGGAAGAGGAAGAGACAGGGAGGGCCAACAGGGGTGCACAGAGGGAGGGAGGGCCAGAAGGCCAGTGAGGCAAGGGCAACCAAGCAAGGCAGGACGCACACACATGGGTAGGCAGCAAAACACAAGGGAGGCAGGAAGGGGGACAGGAAGAGGGAGGGACAAAGGAGAAGGGTCGAGCGAAGAGGAGCAGGAAGGCACCACAAACAGAGGGAGAGGGAGCAGAACGAGGGGCAGGGGAGGAGAAGGGGACACAGGCCAACCAAGAAGCAAAGGAGTAAAAAGGAGGGGCCCAAAACAGCAGGGTCAGAGGAAGACGACCCAGGTCAAAGGGGGGGAGGCAGTGGAAAGGAGCGCGACAGGCACCAACAGGGCCAGGGCAGACAGACAAAGGCAGGGAAAGCCAGGAGGTCAGATGGCCAAGGGGCGAACAGCACAGGGGGATCCAAAGTCAGGCACAGGCAGCACCAGGGAGGAGAGCAGAGCGTCACAGAAGAGGGCAAGGGGGAGAAGGTGAGAGGAGGGGTGTGGCAAGGAGGGGGAGGGAGGAGCAGGGAGTGAAAGCTACAGGGGAAGCAGGAGGAGATGGTAGGGGGGGGCAGGGGGGGTAAAAGCAGGCAAGAGCTAGGGGGAAGAGGGGGCAGCACAGAAATGAGGCAGAGAGAGCAGGAGCCAGGGGGGGCAGGAACGAAGAGACGGCTGCAGGGAGAGAGAGAGACAGGAGGAGCAGGGGGGAGGGGCAGGTCCAGGGGGGCAGGGAGGGAGGGGGGAGCAGGGAGGGACAGGGGGGGACAGGGAGCCATGGAGGAGGCAGGGCAGGAGGGGGCACAGGGGAGAAGAGCCAGGGCAGAAGGAGGAACAGAAAGGGAGCAGGGGAGCAGGAGGCAAGGGGGGAGCAGAGGGAGTGGCAAAAAAAAAAAAAAACCAAAAAGTCAGGTTGCAGGGGGAAGGGGCAAGCAAACAGAGGGGAACATAACTTAGGGTCAGCGGGCATGGAACGCACACAGAGCAATGAGGGGAGGAGCAGGAGCAAGTCACACAGAATACAGGTAAGTCAGTGACAGTGGGGCACAGGCAAACGGGGGCAGTATGGAGGAGGCAGCAGAGGCAGCGAAAAGGCAGGGGGGGCAACAAAAGGATGGGCAGAGGAAGGGGTAACAGGGACTACAGGGGAGAGGGCAGGGGGCAGAGCGAGGGCAGAGGAAAGGAGGAAGAGCTCACGAGGGAGAGGGGGGTCAGAAAGGAAAGGGTGGGGGGGGGGACAGAGAGGAGCAAGGTGGAGAAGAACAAAGCACAGAGGGGAGGCACCAGGAAGGACCAAATCAGAGACAGAGGGGGAAAAGTCATCACAAGCAAAGGAGGGACCAGTGAACAGTGGGGCACAGGGGGCAGGGGATCGCAGAAGGGGGCAGGCAGCAGCAGGTCACGGGGAATAAAAGGGGAGTCAGAGGGGAAGAAGGATGGGTAAAGGCAGGAGTGGCAGGGGGCAGGGGAACAGCAGCAGGGAGAGTAGAGAGGTAGTGGCAGGGCAGGGGCAGAGACAGAAGAGAAAGAGTGCAGGAACGCAGAGAGACAGGCACAGGATGGGACAAAAGAGGAGGGCAGGGGGGGCATCAGGCAGCAGGGGTAGGGAGGACCAGAAGCATCAGGGCAGCAAGGGGGAGGAGAGGGAGCAGGAAAGGGGGAACTCCAAGCAGCGAGGGAACAAGGGGGAGGTCACACAGACCAGGCATGGGCCCCAGGGTGACGCAGAAGAGGGAAGAAAAAAAAAACAAAAACCAGGGCAGGAGAGACTCACCAGGAAAAAGGAGGAGGCAGGCACATGGGAGGAGGGGGCCAGACAGGAGGGGGGAGGAAAGGGAGGGGGGGGGGGGGAAGTCACAAGGTCTAGAAGCAAGGGCCCAAGGCAGGAAAGCAGAGAACAAGGAGGGGAGGGGGAAGGCAGAGGCAGGGAGCCAGGCAGACGGAGCAGACAGGACAGGAGGGGGGGGGGAGGAAGTGGGTAGTGGTAGCAGAGGAGCCATCAGGAAGGGAAGAGGCACAGCAGAGGGAGGGGAAATCAGGGGGGAGTGGCAGCCAGGAGGGGTGCATAGGAGAGAGAAGGACAGGCGTGGCATCAGGCACATGTCACCACAGGAGCAGATCAGGCGCAGAGAGTGCAAAGGTGGGGAGAACGCAGGGCCAGAGGGTGGCATGGGCAAGGTCAGTGGAGACAGGGGGAGGCAAGACACGGTACAGAGAACAGAGGAAGGACAGGGAGGGGGTGAAAGGAGCACGCAACCAAAAAGAGGGGGGCACACGAGGTCCAACAAGGGGAGGGGATGGCCAAGAGCAAGGGGGGAAAGGATAAGGGGGAGGGGCCAAGAGCAGGGGAGGGCAAAGGAGGGAAAGGGAGCAAGCAGAGCAGAGGGGGGGGGGAGCAGCAACAGAAAAGCGAAGCAGGGGAGGGGGGGGGCCAGGGGGAATCAGAGCCAGGAGGGGAGAGAGGAGAGAAGGGAGGGGGACAGAGGAGAGAAGCAGCCAACATGCACAGAGGGAGGGGGGGACAGGAGGAGGAGAGGGGAGGAAACAGGGCAGAGAGGTGAACAGACAGGGAGGCCAGGGGAGTAGGGCAAGACAACCAAGATAGAGCAGCGCAGGGGGGGAGAGGGCAGCAGCATCAAGGGAAGGAGAGGGAGCAACAAAACAGGCGCAGCCAGAAGCCAGCAGACAAAGACCAAGCAGCAAAGGAAGAGTCAATATCAAGAGCACAACAGCATCAGGAAGAAGAAGAACAGTCGGGCACAGGGGGGAGGCAGGTGAGACCAGGAAGGCAGGGGAGAAAGGGAAGAGAGAGGACAGGGCAAGGGAGAAAGAAGGCAAAGGGGGAAGGGGGAGGAGGACAGGAGGAAAAGTCATAAAGGAAGTCAGCAGGAGGGACACAGGCAGAGGGGGTGGCCACAGAGCGAGTAGTGCAAAGGAACAAGGCAGGGGGGGGCAGGAAGAGGGGAGGCCAAGGGTGGCAAGGCAGGGGGAGGGGGAAGAAAGATCATAGGGGCAGAGGACAGGAGGAGGGGCAGACAGTAGGGAGGGCATGAGAAAGAGGGGGGTTGACGCAGGGCGCAGCAGCGGGAGCAATGTAGACAGGGGGCAGCACCAGGGGATAGAAGAGGGAGGATCACGCAGGAGACAGCAGGGGGACGGCACAGACAGAGAAGGGGGCAGGAGAGGGAGAGATAGATACAAATACAGGGAGGGGAGAAGTGAGACAAGTGGCAGGGAGCGAGAAAGGCAGGGACAGGACCAGTAGGGCTCGTTTACAGCAAGCAACAAGGCGCTCAGCAAGCATGGGCAGGTGGACAGGGAGGGGTGGTCCAAGAAACAGAGAAAAAGGGAACAGGGTAAGGGGGAAGTGTGAAGAGAGCTGCATGCAAGCCGAGGGGATCGGCCAGGGGACAGGGGGGGGGAGGAGGCAGGGGATGGCAAGAGGGGAATAGAAGAGCAGACAGAAGGGCTGGGAGGGTGGCAGAGGGGGCAAGGCAACTCACAAGGACAAAGAGGGGAACGAAGGCAGCGCAGGAGCCAGGTAAAGAAGGAAAGGGAGGGGGAGCCAGTGGCAAAGACAAAAGACAGGAGAAACAAGAGCAGAGTGGAGCGGAAGAGGAGGAGGCACAGCAACAGAGGGGGGGGAGACAGTGGGAGCAGGATGTGGACCAGTGGATGGGGGAGGAAGGGAGGGACAGACAGGAGCCTGCCAAGGACGCAGGGGGGGTAAGATAGGAAAGAGGGGGGAGGGGGGGGAGGAGGAGGCGCAGGGAACACAAGCACAGGGGGGGCACAGAGAAGGGGGCACAGGGCAAGAGCAGGAGGAGCGAGGCAGGAGACACCCACAGCGTGGGCAGGCAGGGGAAGAGCGAGGGTGAGGCAAGGTGGGAGAAGGGGGGGCAAAAGCAGAGAGGGAGGTGGGAGCAAGAAAAAGCCTCACAGACACAGGGGAGTACAAATAATAAAAAAAAAAAGAGCCGCCATGGGCAGTCAGGAGAGGCAGGCAGCGAGGGAATAAGGCAACAGAGGTCCAGGGCTACAGGACGAGGAGGGAGGCAGGACAGCGGGAGGGGGTAGAAGGGCAGCAGGGGGAGGGGAGGCATGGCACAGGGGGCAGGAGGGGGGGGAGGGGGAGCAGGGACACCAAGTGCAGGTTGGAAGGCAGTAGGAGGCAGGGGGAGAGAGGGGCAAAAGCAGGGGGACAGGGGAGCACAGGGGGAGCAGAGGGTAAGACAAGGGGCAGCATGCCAGCAGCAAACAGCAAGAGGGGGGGGAGGAGGCACCCACAGGCAAACAGGGGGCCAGGACCAAAAGAGGGACAGAGGCAGGGACAGGGGAGGCAAGGGCACAGCGGAGAGGCCAACAGGGTACAGAAGGAGGCAGAGGGGAGACACGGCAAAGGGAGGCAGAGAGAGAGGTGGGGAGACAGCGGAGAGAAAGATAAGAAAAGAGGAGATGAACAGAGGGGGAGGCAGAGGGAGTGAGCAGCCAGGGGCAGGAGGAAGGGGACACAGCAGGGGAGGAGGGGGCAGGTGAGGGGAGGAAGGAGTGACAGCCCAGCGGCAGAAGTAGAGCAGCAGAGACAAGTGAGCAGCAGGGAACAGCAAGGAGGAATAAGGGCAGGACAGGGCGGAGAAGCAGGGGAGCCACAAGACACCAATCAGGGGGGGCATGTGAAGGGGAAAGCAGGGGCAGGGGAGGGCATCGGTACAGAAGGAAGGGAGGTCAAGGGGACGAGACACATGAGAGGATGGGTCAAGAAAAAAAAAAAGACACATGGGTGGTAGAGTGAGTAGACAGGCCAAGGCAAGAAGGGCTAAGCACAGCCAGGCACAACAGGGCAGGGGCAATAAGAGAGAGCAAGCGGGGGCAGAGAGCACGTGGACAGGCCAGACTGATAGAGAAGGAAGCAGAGTAAGCAGGGGAAGCCACAGCCAGGATGGTTCAGAAGGAACACAAGGGCACGGCAGGGCACGAGAGAGGCAGCAGGCTGTAAAGGAAGGGCAGGAGGAACAGGGGCATGGGCAGGGCGCAGCAGGAAAAGAAAAAAACGCATGCGAAGTGAAAAGCAGGCAGGAGAGCAGGTACAGGAAGGAGACGAAGGGCAGGGAGCAACCAGCGGGGGCTACAACAAGACCCAAAAACAGGAGAAAAAGCGGCATGCAGGGGGCAGGTTAGGAGGGGCAGGACAGAGGAAGGTGTGGGAAGCTAGAGTGGATAGTCAGAAGAGAGGGAGAAGGGGAGACAATGGGGACAGGGGGATAGCAAGCAAGAGGGGAGGGCAGGAGAAGATGAGAGGGCAGTGAGGCCAGGGGATCGAAGAAAAACAGTCAACCACAGAGGATCAGGCACAGGGAGAGGGCCCAGGGGACAGGGCACAAGAAGCAGGGGCGCAAGAGGAGGACAGAGGCATCAGCCAGCAGGAGGAAGGAAGAAGAGGAGGGAGGAGGGAGAGGAGGGGGGAGGAACGGAGGGGGGAAGGGGGGAGGTCGACCCAAGAGGGGGGGGAGGTGGCAGGACAGTGGAGAAGCGGGCAAGGGGACAAAGTACCAAGGGAAGGGGGTGTGAAGGGGCATAACAGGAGGCAGAAGGGCAGCAGCATGGGAAGAGGGGGGGGGACGGGATATAAGAAACAGGGCGCACAGGGGGAGACAGCCCAGGCATCCAGGGAGAGATGGAGACAGGAACCACAACCACAGCGCAGGGCGCAGGGAGAGGAGGATAGGGAGAAAGGTGTGGCCCAGAGCAAGGGGTACAGGGGGGCAAAAGGAGGCAGTGGAATTCAGGGAATCAGGGGGGGCAAGCGCAGATGGCCAGTTGGGGATGGTGTGGGGGAGGGGGCAGGTGGACAAGAGAGCCAGGGATGGGGACAGGGACAGCAGGCAAGGGGCGGGGACCAGGGGGGGCCATGGGGGAGCAACGCAGGCGGAGAGAAAGAAAGGAAAGGTACAACAGCAGGGCCCAGCAGGCAATTCAGGACCAGTGAGAGCCAGGGAGAGAGAGGGGAGAGGGGTAGGGACAGGGGGGGCCATGCCAACAGCAGAGGGGAGGGGGGGAGGGGGTAGTGGGGAGAAGAGGAGGGAGCAGTCAGGGAGGAAGGAGAAGGGGGAATTAAGAGGATGAAGGAGGGGGGTGGAGTGAAGTCAAGGTCAGGAGGGGCAGGAGGGCAAAGCAAAGACAGAAGCAAGAACGGCAGGGAGGCAGCAGCCAAGAGTACAGGGGATAGCGAGAGCTGTCACTCATGCAGAAGGGCGGCAATCCAGGAGCCGAGGAGGCAAGAGGCAAAGGCAGGAACACAAGCTCCAACAAGGAAAGGGAGGGGCAGAAGAGGGGGGAGGACAGAGGAGGGGAAGGGCCCCAAGAGGGGAAATAAGGGCTTAGGGGACAGGGTGAGGGCCAGGCAGGAACAAGGAGGTCAAAGGGGCAGTGAGCGGAGGGGGCGAGGAGAAGGGGCCACAGGGTCAAGGGAAAGCAGGGAACACAAGGGGAGTACCAAGCAGGGCCAGGGGAGGGAGGAGAGGTCAGGGCCAGAGGCAGGCAGGCCAGGCAGGGGCAGACACAAATCCAGAGGCTAGGGAGGTCACACAAGGCAATCAGAGAGAGCAGGGCAGTGAGGGGGGAAAAAGCCGGACGGGGGGCAGACCAGTGTGACAAGGAGTGGTGAGATGAGGAGGGCAAAGGCAGGAGGGGTAGAGGCAAAGGGGCAGGGCTGGAGGGGCATACTCCAGCAAAGTAAGGCTCCCCCCCAGGGGCGGGGGGGCAGAGGGGGTGTGGGGGCAAGAGCAGGGGCAGGAAGACAAAGGAAGTCGGGGGGGGAAGCAAGAAGGCAGAGGAGGCACAAGGAGGAGGAGAGGACGGGGGCACAAGGCTAGAAAAGCAGAAGGAGGGTACATAGAAAACAGGGGAGAGGGTGAAGGTTAGTGGGGGAGGGGGAGGGGGGGCAGGCAGAGGGCAGCACAGAGGAAGGGTGGGGCAGAGAAGGGCAGGGGGGCCAGACGTCAGGAGGAACAGCCAGAATAAGGGTAAAGAACCAGCAAAGGGGGAGAGCAGAAGGGGGGAGGGGCAAAAAAGGGAGCAAGAGGTGCTACCAGAGGGGCACAATGTGCCAAAGGGCAGCAGGATATCATAGAAGAAAACAGGGGGGGAGGAACAAAGTCAAGTGGGAAGGAGAGGGAGGAAGAAAAGGGAGATCAAGGAGCAGGGAGCAGAGTTCATGAGCTAGGGGCAGCGCAAAACTCAGCAGGGGGCAGAGGGGGCAGGCCAGCCAAGACAGCACCAGTCAGAGAGAGGACAAGCAAAGCAAGGGGCAACCAGGGAGACAGGGGGGAGCACAGTCTCAGGCAGTCAGGCCAGCAAGGGGGCCAGGGGGACGGGGGCAGGGGGGAGAGGCCAGCCACAAGCAAAGGGCCAGGCAGGGAAGGTGACATTAAAGGCAGGTGGCAGGAGAAGGGAGACAGAGGGATTCAGGGGGAAGGCAGAGGGGACAAGCAGGCAGAGAGCAGGCAGGGAGCAGAAGGAGAAACAGGAGGGGGGGGCAAACAGGACAGAAGGCAAGAGCACAAAAATGAAGGGGACAGAGAGAGGGAAGGAAGAGGAGCAGGACACAGGGGGGCAAGGGGGAGAAGCAAAGAACAGGCACGCCAGGAAGGCAAGGGGGCAAGGGGGGGCAAGGGTGAGCAGCAGGCCAAGCAAAAGACACCCAGAGAGAAGACAAGATAGGAGAATACATGAGAGAATGGGAGCAGAGGAGAGAGGCAGGAGATGGGGCAGCCAGGGGCAAGCAGCAAGAGGGGGGGCAGGGGGGGGGTGGGGCAGCCACAGGAAGGGAGTAGAAGAGGGGACAAGGGGGGCGAGGGAAGGGAGGGGTGGGGGAAGAGGGAGCAGGGAGGGAGGAGAGGGGGCAGGGCACAGAGGAAGCCCAACAGGCGACAAGACGGAAGACAGGGGTGGAGAGACACCCAAGGGCAGGCAAGCAGTGGGTAAATCAGGGCAGGGCAGGGGGAAATGACGAATCAGGGACAGAGCAGAACACCAGGCAGAGAGGGGAGGAGGAAAGGCTCAGCCACAGGTCAAAGGAGTGGAGGTAAGGGCAGCAAAGGCAGGCAGCAGGCAGACATGAGCAGCGGGGAGCAGGCAAGGAGGCAGGAAGTGGACACAAGCAGGGCAGAGGGAGGGCAAGTCAGCAGAGGTGGAGGGGGGAAGATAGGGAGAGCAGGGAGAGCAAGAGAGGGCAAACAGGGGGCAGGGACAGGAGGCAACCAGAAGGGAGACGCAAGGGAAAAGAGGGAAGAGGGCACAAAGGGCCAGGGGGGGGGCAGAGAGAGAGCAGGTGATACAGAGGGCAGCCAAGAGGCCAAGGAGGCAAGAGGGACCATGGTAAGCCAGGAGGGAGGCACAGGCAGGCCCGGAAGGCAAGCAGCCACAGGAAGGGGGGCCCAGCGGAGCAGGCAGAAGGGGAAGGGGAGGAGCAGGGGGAACATAGGGAGACACACAGGCAAGGGAGGCAAGAAGTCAGGAGAGGGACAGGGGTGCGGGGAAAGTCACCAGCCACAGACTGAAAGGTGGAAGGCGCAAATAGGGGCAGGTGGGCAGGCCAGAGCCAGGGGGGGGGGAAGGGGCAAGGCAGGGACAGAGACAGACATAGAGGAGAGCAAGTAGAAGAGGCAGAGCATCAGGAGTAAGGCAAAGGGCCAGGTGGGAGAAGGGCAGCAGATGGGCAGCAAACAGCCAGGCCACCAGGGAGAAAGGGCCAGAGACAGAGGATCAGAGGGAGGGAATGGGGTGGAGGGGCAAGAGCAGGGACAGCCAGTAGGGGGGCGTGCACAGTGGGTACGAAGCCAAGCAAGATGCAGGAGGATAGGGTGGAGGGGAGGGGGGAGAGATGGGGCAAGAGGGGGGACAGTACAGGGGGGCAGAAAGGGCACACAGGGGGCCAGGAGGAGGGCGGGGCAGGGGCAGGAGGGTGGAGCATACGACCATGGAGAGGGGGTGGCGGAGGCAGCAGAGAAGGCAGAAAGGACAGGGCCACAGGGAGCCATGACAGAAGAAGAGGGGCAAGCCAGCAGACTAGGAAAAAGAGGAGGCGAGAAAAAAAAAAAAAAAAAAGAAAATAAGAGACAAGAGGGCAAGACAGGGGCGAAAGGCCATGATCAGAAGAGACAGCAGGGGGCAGAAGGAGGAAGGGGGTAGACAGTGGGGAAGGAGGGGTGGCAAACAGAGGCAGAAAGGGTGGGGTAGAAGGGACAAAGTGAAGGAAGGGGGAGGAGGGGGCAAAAGGAGGAGGGGGGGAAAGCAGGGCAAGGCAGTGGCAACAGGGGGCAGCAGAGGCACAAAGGTAACTAAGTTAGCAAGGTGACCAAAAGCAGGGGGGCAACAAGATACAGACAACACCGAAGGAGACGAGGCGGTAGCAGCGAGCACAGGGAGATACAGGGCAGACGCATGGGGCAGGCCAAGCACCAGAGGGCAGGGGCACCAACAGGAACAGGTCAGGGGGAAGGGGGCGGAGAGTTAGGACAGAGCAGCAACACAAGGCAGACACATAGTGGGAGGAGGGGGAGAGTAGAACCCAGGGCCAGGAATGGAAGGGGGGAGCAACAAAGAGGGCGAAAGGCAGGGAAAAGGAGAAGGACCGCAGCAGATAAGGGTGGGGGGGGAGAAGGTCAAGGTGCAAGCAGGCAGAAAGGCAGGTGAACGGGAGAAGAAGAGGCGCAAACGAAAACAAGAAAGAGAGGGCACCTAGGAGGGACAGGGCGCCAGGGAGGGGGGCAGAGGAACCCTCCAATGAACAGGGCAGAGGCAGGGGGAGAGGCAGGCAGCGAGGGGCAGGAACAGGGGGCAGAAGGAATGGAGAAATAGATGGGAGGGGCCAGAGGGCCAGGAGCCAAGGAGAGGAGGCAGGGGGAGACGTAGCCAGGAGGCCAGGGAGAGCACAGCAGAGAAGGAGAACATCGGGGAAAAGAGGCAACAAGAGGGGGAGGGGGGCGGAAAACAGGAAGGGGCCGTGGCAGGGCAAGGGTAGGGAAGAAGGGGGGCCAAGGGGGAGGGCAGGGGAGAAGGGGGGGGGAGGAGGAAGCAGCAGGCAATGGGAGTACAGGGGATATGGGCAGGGAGGGAGAGGGAGAGTGCAGGGGTGGGGGGGGGTGCAAACCACAGGAGGAACGACAGAGAAGGGAGGAGGGGGACCAGAGAGAGAAGGCCCAGAGCAGGGGGCACCAGAGCACAGCTAGAAGGGGCAGGGCATGACTGCATGGGCCCAGGGGGCAGGCAGGCCAACAGCCAGGAGGGGGCGAGCCCAGGAGGAGGCAAGTGAGAAAAGGGCTCTCAGGGGGGCAGGGGAACCAACAGCAGCAGGGCCAGGGGAAAGCAGAGGCACAGAGGACAGGGACAGAAGGGGGCTTAGGAGCAAGGCGGACAGGAGAGAGGGCAGGCAGAGGGGGAGAGGGGCAGGAGGCAGGGGGGTGAGAAGGGGTACCACGCAGAAGGAGGAAGAAAGACAGGATTCAAAGAAGAGAGGGTGAGGCCAAGTATACCAGAGGCAGCCAAACAGGGGGCAAGCACGAGACGCAAGGGGGCAAAGCAGGGGCCAGGGGTGGGGGGGAGACAGAGCGAGGAAGAGGCCGCAGCGTAAGGACAGGAACGTGGGCACGGAACCGTGACAGATGTTTTTTTTGTCTCTTGGGAGAGAAATATTAGTTTAGTGTTTGGAACTATGGACCAGTCTTTTGGCCAGTGACCCCTACAGCCTGGATGGTGCCATGAGTCAAAAACCTACCAGATATTTTCAGGAGTATTGCTGTGTAAAATAACTTGGTCTTTTGCTCTCTGTTTGACGCCTACATGCTGTCATTTATCGGTGTTATCTATATGTTTTGAAACTAGGAGAAGAGACGGGTTTTCTTATTTTAGTATTAAATATTAAAAGTTAAATTTTAAATCAGGTTATCTATCAGTGATAATATTTTCAAAGGTTAAAATTGGGTTTCCTATTCGAGTCTGCGATTCTCATTTAAACCTCTTCGCATGGAAAATAAAATAGGGAAAATACATTTACAGTAAGGTTGTTAAGAAATGTGATCTATTATAGTCAAGGGTCATTATAAGAACCTCGGTATATCTATAGGGCATTTTAGGGCCTAAGAGTTAGACCTTTAGGTGGGGCCGTCCTTTTCAGGACGATGTCCCCACTTACACAGTGTCAGATAGTATAAGTTGTAGGGGTTTGTAGGGTTAGTGGTTTTATTGTAGTTTGGATATAGTTAGGTTTTTCTACGTATTTCTTAATTGTATTATTAAAAGTTACTTTTTATAGTCTAGTCCAGTGATTTTCTGCAAGGGTTACTAACAGAAGTAAATAGGGCCCTTGATGAGGGCCCATGTGCTGAGCTCCATTGTAAGATCCAAACCACACCACTAGCAGAGCCATATTCTTGCACTGATAGATTCCTACAGCCAGGGGCATAACTAGAATTCATAGGGCCCCATAGCAAAATGAGATGGGGCCCCACCACCTAATAGCAATAAACTAAAGCAGCAGCATAAGTAGCAATAACTCATATAATAAGGTATAGATAATCCCACCATATATCAGGGAACCTACATAGTGGAGCTGGAGATAGAAAGCCACCAACTACTTGTTCTACCAGATCGGGCCCCCTCCACCTCTGGGCATCATATTAGTCGCTATGTCTGCTATTGCTATAGTTAGGTCCATGCCTAGAGGTAATGTTAATGAGTTTAGACAGATAATGAGTTTAGACAGAGTTCTGTGGTCGGTAAAGTATTTTACATCAGCCTCATGTTTAAACAACACAAAAGTACATTCTTGGATTTAAGGTACATATATTTCCTCTTATGTAAGAGCAGTTTGACTTGTTTCCACCTTCTGTTAAAGGAAACGGAGCATAAACTGATATAAATGCAAAAGGTCACATATAGAAGTTCAAAGCCCTTATACTAGTATATGGGACCTCTTAGAAATGCATTGAGTTTACAGGACAATAGTTGGGGCTTTCATGACTAAGGGGATGATGGCAGAGCTACTGCTCCATGCAGTTACTCGCGCCACCTTTCTTCAACCAAACGAAATTAAGGTAACATTATTATGATGACCAATACAGGCCTGCTGTAATGTACTTATTAATACAAACAGCATTATATCCATGGCATCTCACAGCCAAGGACTGGGACAAGGTATTCTGGTGCTCAAGGCAAATAAGGCATATAGTGCCCCCCCTATGGAAAATTAAGCCCACTCCACAACTTAAATCACAGCATAGACATGGACCCCACTATTAAAATATAACTTTTAATCAGTACCAATAAAATAACCTCTCCCCTCCATACATCTCTGCCCTAATCTCCAGATATCTCCCCTCACGCACTCTCCGCTCCTCACAGGACCTTCTCCTCTGCTCTCCTCTTATCAGCTCCTCACACAACCGTCTCCAAGACTTCTCTCGTGCTTCCCCCACACTCTGGAACTCACTGCCCTAACACCTCAGACTCTCCCCCTCTCTCACCAGCTTCAAAAGCAACCTGAAAACCCATTTCTTCAGGATTGCCTATAACCTACAATAACCCTGCTGCCACTGTACTACCCCACAAACATGTCTGCCCCTCTCCTCCTGTCTCTTCCCTCCTCCTTGTAGATTGTAAGCCTTCGCGGGCAGGGTCCTCTCTCCCTCTGTACCAGTTATACGTCATTCATTGTCATTATTGTACTCACTTGACATATCATGTATGTGACCCCCCTCAAATGTACAGCGCCATGGAATCAATGGTGCTTTAAAATAAATGTTAATAATAAAAAAATAATAATAATAATAGTGACAAACCAACAAAAAACAACAACCCTCCCCCTAATAAACCCTAACAAAATTGTACTCTACCTAAGTAGGGCTATCGCCCTGAGAAGAGCAGCCCCACACTGGAACCTTCTACCTAGCCCTAAAAATCTCTAATAAAAAATTATGGGGACCACAAAATACATAAGGGAGGGCAGGCAACCACCAAAAAAACTCCTTGGTATATAGACACATCAACTACTAATGGTGGCAGGTTTAGAAATGGAGGTACTCTTCAACTATTTATACTAAACAACCAGAGTATATATGCATAATACTAGAAGCATATACCGTAGATATAGACTTCAATGAACACTCTGATCACTCCCAATCACTCTGGCGTGTTTCCCGTCCTATAAATGAGGTTCATCAGTGAGAATCATGTAAACCATATTTGCATTACCAATACATAAGGATTTATAACATTAATGCATAACTTGCAGTCCATACACAGGTTGATAAAAAATCTCAAACACACGTACCATAGAATACCAGACACGTACCATAGAATACCACAACGATATGTCCATATACTCAGGACACCAGCATAAGTAGAAACAAAGAAGATCCTAAATGCACGATATAGACACCATCAGGCCAGAGGTCCCATAAGAGGATGCTGCCTCAGCAGTCAGGTCACGGGGCACACGGGCACGCCGACGGTCCATAGCAGGGACCACGGTGTGAACTGTGACATATGGTTTACATGATTCTTCCTGATAAACCTCATGGTTTCTACTAGTATTGTCACGGTTCACGTCGTGGTCCCTGCTATGGACCGTTGCGTGCCCGTGTCCCCCGCGACCTAACCACTGAGGGG